>SJYX01002608.1:259143-295988 GCA_006410675.1 Oreotragus oreotragus
ATGGACTGCAGCCCGCCAGGCTCCTCTGTCCATGGGATTCTCCAGGCAAGAGTACTGGAGTGGGTTGCCATTTCCTTCTGCAGGGGATCTTCCAGACCCAGAGATCGAACCCAGGTCTCACTTTATTCTCAGCATCACTCTTCAACCTAAATTAGTTATTTAGTCTAAGTACTAAATGTGAAGTATTTTTTTTTCCCCTGGTATGATTTACATCTCTTAATTTTACTATTACAGTTTTAAGGTGACAGATTGCTATACTCTGTTACGTGCTTTTTCTATTTTGGTGGCATGTTCCTGTTGATGAAATAACATCCGTCTCCTTAGACATTTTCCCGGTCTGATCGCCCTCCTGGAGTCGGTCCACCCTCCAGGAACGGCCGTCGTGGCCACGACAGAGCTCACCGTCTGCCCAGGTTAAGTTGCAGGCTGTGTCGCCATTCACCTCCTCATCTTGCCATTTCCTCTTTCCTTTTCGACAGACGTGGGTGCGTTTTTTGAAGAAGGGATGTGGCTGCGGTATAACTTCCAGGCACCCGGGATAGGGGCCCGGGATTCGGGCAGCAGATCGGAGAACTCTCCGGACCCGCAGAACGGAGCCCCGGACCTGGTGGGCGAGGAGATCCGCTTCAGCTTCAGCACCACCAAGGCGCCCTGCATCCTCCTCTACGTCAGCTCCTTCACCACCGACTTCCTGGCTGCGCTCGTCAAACCCACCGGTAAGGGCCAGGATCCCTAGCCTTCTGCCGTTCAGTGTCGGGGGACAAATGAGCTTATGGTCGGTCTCTAGGAGACAGCTAAGCGGTTGTAAGGCACATACACACCAACCCCCCAGGAGCCCATTTCCTCTCTGAAAACAGGAGATCGAAGACCCTTGAAGCTTTACGATCTCTCTCTTACAAACGAAAATGTTCAGGTGTGTCAAGGAGCACGTGTCTCTCATTTCCCAGGGACACTGAACAGGTTGTAGACATGGAGGCTGCCTCTCTGTGGTCTTGCTCTTTGGTGAGGAAAGCTCTGCAGCCTCCCTGGACAGCTTCCAGGGTCATAGATCTTAAATACCAAGATTTTTCTTCCATGGGATCTAATAATGATTCTTATTAACCCAGTTCAGCTTGAAAGTGAAAGTTGCTGAATCATGTCAGACTCTTTGCGACCCCATGGACTACACAGTCCATAGAATTCTCCAGGCCAGAATACTGGAGTGGGTAGCTGTACCCTTCTCCAGGGGAACTTCCCAACCCAGGGATCGAACCCAGGTCTCCCACATTGCAGGCAGATTCTTTAGCAGCTGAGCCACTAGGTTTGAAAGATAGATGGGGAAAAAAAAAAAAAAAGTTCCTTAGGATTTTCCCTTTCAGAAATTAATTCTGAAGAAATAAGCCAAAAATCAGACAAAGATTCAGCATAAAGATGTTCATCACAGTTTATAATGTTATTTATGATAGTAAGAATTGGTGAGGACCTAGATGTTCAATTTTAGTAAAATAACCATTTTACTAAATGGAGTCAAAGGGAGTCACTGTTTATGGAATACTGTGCAGCCATTAAGAAAAATATTTGTGAAGAGCAAGTAAAGACATGAAAAAAAAAAAAAAGGCATGAAAAAGGCTTGACTGTACAATATCAGCCAGGCTCCTCTGTCCATGGAACTCTCCAGACAAGAATACTGGAATGGGTTGTCGTGCCCTTCTCCAAACGATCTTCCCAACCCAGGGATAAAACCCTGGTCTCACACACTGCAGGCAGATTCTTAACCATCTGAGCCACCAGGCCTGCCACAATATTGGTTTAGCTCTATAAAAAGATGGATAGAAAAGAAAGACAATGATGTGAGCACAAAGTATCTCTGTTTCAATAGCTGACTTGTTTCTCCCAGGTAATAGTTTCTACGTATGTCAAATGCTCTTAATAAGCAACTGCCACTGTTCTCATCAGAGAAAAATAGTAAGTAAAATCAGGAAGTAAGGAAGCAGAAAAGTGTGCAATTCCCGCTCTCCAGGATTTCACACGTTCTTTCTTCTGCGTCAGATTAAGTCGCTGTTTAATCCACTGGTGTTCTCCACCCTCACGTCCCAGGCTCTCCTTGGTGGGCAGGGAGGCTGGCTCTCAGCTCTAGCTCTTTGAGAATGTCATGAACACGCCCAAGTAGACGCTGTATTGTCTGCTCCTCAAGCTACCACCGCGTTCCCATCTGGTCCCAACCCTCTCCAGTAACTCCTGCCCCACAGCCTACACCAGCCCCTGCAAGCACTCACGTGTGTGTTTATGGGCATTTGTCATGTGCAAAGGCTTTGACTAATGTTTCCGTATTAATGGCTCCCATGTAAGGAAGCCCGAAGCTGTATTGTGTTTCACATGCATGAATTCCAGAGAGCACACACTCTATAAGGTAGAGTCCATTCTGCCCTTTTCCTGCAGGTGACAGAATGGAGTGCAGAGAGGTTCAGTGATTTGCACACTTGGCCAGTGAAGGAACAACCAACTGGTGTTCCTGAACCCAGATCCAGAGTTCTCCAGCGCTCTTTCTCTGCTGCAGAGATCTCTAGAACACACAGGGCATTTGCAAAGTAAAGACAGTCAACTTCTCTTTAGGGGTTGCAAGGCCATCCTCAATTGCTGCTGGAAATTGGCTTTTTCACACTGCAAATACTGCATATTTTATGAATTGAGATATGAAGCTAGACAAATTTAAGGAACTCATTTAGGAAAAAGAAATCAATAAGGACTAAGCCAAAATATCCAAAAAAGAAAGTAATAAAATAAGAAGTCTTAACTAAATGCCCTGGCATCTCTCAAACTTGACATGTTGGGAGCTGCATTGTTCTCAACGCTCCTGGAACCTCCCCGCCCCCCTGGTTCTGATGGTGCTGCTGCATCTCAGACGCGGAGCCCACAGCCTGGCATCATCGTGACTGCTCCGTCCTTCCCCCTCCTGGGTCTATTCCCAACGAGTCCTGCGGGTCCTGTTCTAACCGTGCGCTTCCCGAGCGGCCCCTCCTTCGCTTCCCCACTGCTACCCTCCTGGCAAAGCTCTTCTGATTCAGTGCTTCCCGACCCACAGGGAACGTGTCACGGCACACAAGGCACGTTGTGTGTGAATGGCACCTGGGCGGATGGATGAGGTTGTGTTTGGGAGGCCACCTGCCCAGGGACTCCAGCCGCCCTCTCTTCCTGAAAGTCTGCCGAGGGCTGAGCGGAGCCTGCTTCTGGTATCCCGGGGCCCCTCCTCGGGGTACATACACCTCAACACATGCCCAGGAGGCTCCGTTGCCACCATCACTCTGCTCCCAGTCACCCCATCCTCCTCAGCCAGAAAAGGTCTTCCTTCACACACAGCACCCCTACCAAACAGCCAGGAGCCCCAGGAGGGGTCCCTAGTCCCACCACCTTCCATCAGGACCCACCAGGCTCCTGGGTAAGAGCTCAGGGTGTAGAACCAGAATTCCGGATTTTAATTCTGCTCCTGTGTTTGCAGACTGTGGGGTCTGGAGCAGTCACGAGCCACACCAAGCCTCGGTTTCCTCATCTGTGACACAGTGACTCCCCCAGAGCAGTGCTGTGAAAGGCAAATGAGTTATTGAGTGTAATGCACTGTACACACATGTGCATAGTAGATCCTAAAGGAAATCAACCCTGAATGTTCATTGGAAGGACTGACTGATGCTAAAGCTGATGCTCCAATAGTTGGCCACCTGATGTGAAGAACTGACTCATTGGAAAAAGACCCTGATGCTAAGAAAGACTGAGGGCAGGAGGAGAAGGGGACGACAGAGGATGAGACAATTGGATGGTAATCACCGACTTGAGTTTGAGCAAACTCCAGGAGACAGTGGAGGACAGGCAAGCCTTGCGTGCTGTAGTCCATGGGTTCACAAAGAGTTGGACGTGACTTCACCACTGAACAACAATAATACACACACACACACGTGTGCGCACGCGCGTGTGTTAGCAGTAGTTCTCCAGAGCCCGCTGATTGAATCTACAGTTTCCCACATGTTGAGGCTGCACATCCCAACACTTCCTTTTCCAGGAACTCTCTACTCCCCAACCACTCCAAGGATGTCTGCCCAGTGCCCACTCCTTTTCCCTTGCCCGGAAAAGCTCCATCTCCCTCTGTGGCTTTCTGCCTGCCTTTCACTCTGGACTCGCATCAAGCCTCGCCTCCTTGCAGTGGCCGCTCTTCCTTGCGGCTCCGATCGCGCTTGCTGTCGCTGCCGTTTGTTTGGCCCTCGGTGATCTGTGTGGTCGCCCGTCTCTGTTACACATGCGTCCTGTCTTCCCCGCGAGATGCAAGGCCTGGCACGCCGTCTCTTGCCTACAGCAGGTGCCCTGTGAGTGTTTGCTAATGGCAGGGATGATGGCCAGGGGAGAATAAATCTGTTAAGCACATTATTTGCTGCAGCCAATAAAAGAGCATTCCCTTATAACTGCTTTAATTCACTCAGGAGATAAACGTGAGCTGCAGGAAGTGAAGTGTCTCTCCATCTTAATAGTATTTTATTTTAATGAACAAATATTAATATTCTCCTTTCCATCATTTAGTGGTTCTCTTGTGCTATTATATGAAAGAAATAAATATATTATTTAAATTTTATTATTCCAGAATATTGCCATTCCTGTTTATAGATGTTCAGTATATATAAATTTTAAAGTCCAACTCATCTTTTTCCTCAAAGCAAATCGTTTCCAGTGCCATTAAGCAAAGCAGTTAGAGAAATTTTAAATCATTTTTACAAAGTCCAAGAAAGCCAGAAAAGGGAGAAAATAATGAAAACAACTTAATACTGATTTTAACGAGCTGGAAAACGTAAAGGGATCAATGACGAAGAGACAGTAGGCGAAAAAAATGTCCAGAGTTATGTTGTTTTGTGTGTGTCTTTGGTTTTTTTTTGGGGCGGGGGGGGGCATAATTACTGGTTCCTCTGACTTTTGGCCTCAAAGGCAGAGCCCTCTCTTACTTTCTTTGTATCCCCGGATCAGGCATGACCTGGACTGTACTAGGGATTAGAGGTGGGTGTCTGTGTTAGAAGTGGACTCCACACCAGGCATGCAGTCCACTTCTGGACCTTTTAAAACTTGGTTCCATGGTGCTTTGCACAGGGCACTAAATAAGTATACTCTAAAGAAATGAATGTTTAAATGATGGATGAATACAGCTATGTATTTTTAAAACTGGAGATATATATATATATATATATATGGAGTCTAAAAAATGGTACTGATGAACCCACTTGCATGGCAGCAGGAGAGATGCAGATATAGAGAACAGGCTTGTGGACACAGCAGGGGAAGGAGCGGGTGGGGTGAACTGAGAGTGCAGCATTGAAACACATACACCGCTGCTGCTGCTGCTGCCGCTGCTGCTACCACTGCTGCTGCTGCTGAGTCGCTTCAGTCGTGTCCAACTCTGCGCAACCCCGTAGACGGCAGCCCACCAGGCTCCCCCGTCCCTGGGATTCTCCAGGCAAGAACACTGGAGTGGGTTGCCATTTCCTTCTCCAATGCGTGAAAGTGAAAAGTGAAAGTGAAGTGGCTCAGTCGTGTCTGACTCTTCGCGACTCCATGGACTGCAGCCTTCCAGGCTCCTCTGTCCATGGGGTTTTCCAGGCAAGAGTACTGGAGTGGGGTGCCAGTGCCTTCTCCGAACACATACAGTACTATATGTAAAACAGACACTACTATTTGCTGTATAACACAGGGAGGTCAACCCAGTGCCCTGTGACAACCTAGAGTGGGATGGGGGGAGGTGGGAGGGAGGGTTGGACATATGTATACCTGTGGCTGATGCATGTTGAAATATGGCAGAAATCAATACAGCATTGTAAAGCAATTATCCTCCAATTCAAAATTTAAAAATAAATGTCACAAGTTAAAAAAAAAAGAAAGAAAGAAAGAAAGCTGGCTGTGATCATACAAAGTCAGAACACCAGAAGTAAAGTGGAAAATAAAAACTGAAGACAGTCGACTTGTTTTTTCCTGCATATAGCCAAACAACTTTCCTAACCGTCTCCTTCACTGCCAAACAATAGATTATTTGTAATGCTATTACAGTAAAGAAAAAATAGGGTGAAACCCCTGAGTGGTGGGGAGAGAAGCAGCTCAGGAGAAAGGAGTGGCATGTCCAAAGGTCCTAAGGAAGGAAAAAGAGTTGTATTTTCTAATTTTCTAAGGAATAAGCCAGGTGCAAGGTAGCTTGAATGTAAACAGTGAAACAGTAACTGACTTGATCTGAAAACAAAGCAACTGGCAACCTTTCAGACAGGGCATCACCAGCTATATTAAAAATGTATGTCTTTATCCTGTGAGCGACTGAAACATTTGAAGAGCTTTATGTGAACCATCCAACTAATTAATCATGCATTTTGAAAAGAAAATATGGGAAAGAAGAAGAAGCAGGAAAACCATGATTCATTCACTCAGTGAGTATTTATTCAGCACCTACTGTGTGGAGAAGGAAATGGCAACTCACTCCAGTATTCGTGCCAGGAAAATCCCATGGACTGAGGAGCCTGGCGGGCTACGGTCCATGGGGTTGCAAAGAGTCAGACACGACTGAACAACTAACATACACACACTGTGCGTCAGGCATTATTCTAGACATTGGGAATTAAGTCACGAAGAACATAAACAGGGATTTCCCTCGGGGGCCAGTGGCTAACACTCCAGTCTCCCAATGCAGGGGTCCAGGTTTGATCCGTGGTCAGCAAACTAGATCCCACATGCTGTAACTCAGACCTGGCACAGCCAAATAAATAAAGAGTTAAATATTTTTTTTTTTTTTTATCTTTAAAGAATCTTTTAATCTTTTTTTTTTTTTTNAGATCCCACATGCTGTAACTCAGACCTGGCACAGCCAAATAAATAAAGAGTTAAATATTTTTTTAAAAAAAAAAGGATATCAGCAAAAGTTCTTACTCTTATGGAACTTACTTTTGAATGGAAGAAGACAGACAATAAATAAATGACGTGCTCTCTGAAGTATGTTGTATGGAAAGAACCATCATGGGGGAAAAATAAAGCAGAAAAGGAGTGGGGGGGGTGGCGCCTGGCCAAGGGAAAGCAGTAGGTAAATTGTGCTTCTGATAAGGAGGTCACAGAAGTAATCACTGAGAAGATAATACTTGAACAGGACCTAAAGGGAGTGAGAGCTCATCCACGCAGGTAGATAGCTGGGAAATGGGGAACCCAGACAGAATAACCAGCAGGCGCGAAGGCTGTGCGGCAGCGACATGCTGGCGTCTGTGGAGAGAGCAGGGAGGCCTGCGTGGTCAGGTGAGGAGCGAGCGAGGAGGAGAGGAACGAGAGGCTGAGTCAGAGACAGTGGGGACGACCACGAAGGGCCTGGCTGGCCAGGAGGAAGACTCAGTGAGGCTGTTGTTGCTGTTCTGTCACTGAGCCGTGTCCAATGCTTTGGGACGCCCTGGACCGTAACACACCGGGCTCGCCCATCCTTCACGATCTCCTCGAGTTTGCTCAAACTCCTGTCTGTTGACTCGGTGATGCCAGCCAACCAGCTCATCGTCTGTTGCCCCTCTTCACCTCCCACCTTCAATCTTTCCAGCTTTAGGGTCTTTTCCAATGTGTAGGCTCTTTTCATCAGGTGGCCAAAGTACTGGAGCTTGAGCTTCAGCATCAGTCCTTCCAATGAATATTCAGGGTTGGTTTCCTTTCGTATTGACTGGTTGGATCTCCTTGCAGTCCAAGGGACTCTCAAGAGTCTTCTCCAGCACCACAATTGGAAAGCATCCATTCTTTTGCACTCAGCCTTCTTTATGGGATAGGAAGCCAAGGGAGGTTCCTGAGCAGAGGACAGCTCTGCCTTCTGTGAGCAGAGGAGAGTAGGGATGGAGACTAGGAGACTAGACTGGGCTGAGGAGACATGGTGGAAGGGCAGAGGCAAGCAGGTTAGTTAGTATGAAGGCTAGTACAGTGATCCAGGCAAAAGACAAGGGTGGCTTGGTCCAGGGATAGAAACTGAGGTGATGAAAAAGGTAAGATTCAGGGCACGTTTTGAAGACAGACCCAAGGAGCTTTGCTGACAGATCGTATGTGTAATACAGGAGCAAGAGGGGAGTCGGGGTTTTTAGCGGAAATAGCAGGAAGGATAAAGTGTCCATTAACTGAAATGTGGGAAAATGGGTTGAATTAGTTTTAGGAGAGGAGGTTCAAGAGTTTGGTTTCTCATATGTTGTTATCTGAGGTTCCAGTGAGACATCTCCGTTAATGTATGAATAGTAAGAGAGCAGAGAAAGCGGGGACTCGCCCGAGAGTGAAGTGGGGTGAAGGAGAGGCTGCTGTGGGTCACGTGATCCAGGCAGAAGCNTATGTTGTTATCTGAGGTTCCAGTGAGACATCTCCGTTAATGTATGAATAGTAAGAGAGCAGAGAAAGCAGGGACTCGCCCGAGAGTGAAGTGGGGTGAAGGAGAGGCTGCCGTGGGTCACGTGATCCAGGCAGAAGCAGGTGCAGGTAAAGTCCAGGTGATGGCTGTCAGGTCGCTGATGGGCGTGGCCGGCACAGAGGCCCAGGGCCAGGGCGGGAGCTCTGTGCGGAGGGACGGGCTCCCGAGGGAACCACACCAGGCACTCTAGGTGCCCATGGGGGCCCTGTGGCTGTGGAGATGGGGCAGAGTGGGTGAACTTAGACACGTTTAGGAAACAGAAGTCTGCAGTACTTGGTTGAAATGCTACAAAGCAATCTAGGGTCAGGTGTTAAGAGAGAACTCAGAAATAGTGAAGGTTTGTTCAGATTTGTTCAGAAAGCAAAAAAAAAAAAAAAATAGGAAATGCAAGTAATTCATGACTGGTCTGATGGATGTTTCTTTCAACTCCAGGAACATAGTTCCATATTTTAAAGAACACATGTAAGGCTAAGGAACGGCAATGTTCAGAATCAATTGCATTGGTTTACATCCATATAAGGGGCTTTCCTGGTGGCTAAGGTGGTAAAGAGTCTGCCTACAATGCGAGAGACCTGGGTTCAATCCCTGGGTTGGGAAGATCCCCTGGAGAAGGAAATGGCACCCTACTCCAGTATTCTTGCCTGGAAAACCCCATGGACGGAGAAACCTGGTAGGCTACAGCCCATGGGGTCGCAAAGAGTCGGACACGACTGAGTGACATCACTTTCAATTTTCACTTTCACATCCATATAAGGGTGTGAGAATTACCTGAAAGGAGATCTGGCCAAATATTCAGAGTAGTTATCTCTGGATCGTCGTGTTCCCAGTGACTTTCTTTTTTATTTTTTCTGTTAACTTCCTAAGTTTTAATTACCCTGTGCTGTTTCACAACTTAAAATCAGAATATCAGTTTTGTTCCTCTGGAAGGAAAATGAAAGAGGCAAGGAAGACTTCTGAAGTGATTTACAGTTAGCCACATTCTTGCTAAATTACTGACTCCATTTTTAAGCTCTGAGATGTCCAAAGCTATTAGCACGAAGATTCTAATTTGAGTGGAAAAATGAGATAAAAAGTTGATGCCTTTAAATAATCATAAATAAGAAATAAAAGCTATATTTTCTGTACAGATTAATTAAAAGCAGGACCTAGAATATTATATTAGTCTTTCTGAATATTGCTTGCCATCAGGGGGAAGCAAGAAAGAGGATAAAAAGAATAATTTGTTGAGGCAAAGTGCACGACAGCTGAGAGGCAGTGAAGACCCATCTTTTTATTGATTTGCGTTTGGATTGATGAAGTCTCTAACCTAGAATAAAATCCTTTGCTCTGTTTCCTTGGTCTCAGTGAAGCCACCCAAAGTGCCGTGTATTTATCTTTTGTAAATTATGTTTATTTTTAATACTCTATGCTCATGATTCTTTTATATGGTGAATGTCACACTTTGCTGATGGCGTGAGACCATCCTGGCATCCTGCATTTACATTTTATTTTACAGAGTATTCTGTGGGGCCTGTCTCTTCGGTCCTGTATTATGTATATGTCCTCATCCTGTCTTCCCAGACACAATCCACGCTTGGATCATTTATACCGTTTGCTGCTTCAGCTTGGAGATGATGGTCACGGATGGCCCATAATTGGTAGACTGTCAACATGCGTGAGCCCGGTGCCGTGAACCTTTATGGATTAGTGCACCTCTGAGCTAGTGGCTCAGAATGCAGAATGGCAATCGTGTTGATGGACATCGAAGCCGCATTTAATGGAAACAAGACCCCAGGGCTGGGGGCGTGATGTTGATATGAAATCCAGAGCAGAGAAATGACTGAGTCTCTTTCCTTTTCTCTATGCAGGAAGCCTCCAGATCCGGTACAACCTGGGTGGCACCCGGGAGCCCTATAATATTGATGTGGACCACCGGAGCATGGCCAACGGCCAGCCCCACAGCGTTAACATCACCCGTCGCGAGAGGACCGTCACTCTCAAGGTACGCGCGTGTTACTTGTCTGTCATCTGTGATACTGTGCTGCGGTCTCTGCCCGCTGTCACTCTTGAGTGAGTGCTCCGTTGTGTCCAACGCTCTGCGACCCCAAGGACGGCAGCCCGCCAGGCTCCTCTGACCATGGGATTCTCCAACCAAGAATGCCAGAGTGGGTTGCTATTTCTCCCTCTGTCATACTTGGCTGTTGTTTTTTTTTTTCGGGGGTGGGGTGTGGGGGTTGGTTTTGGGTGTTTGGGGCAGGTGGAAAAGATGCTTCTGATACATTCTTCTACAAATTGCTAACCAGTGACATAGAAAGATAGGCAGTTGGTACAGAAAAGACAATGATGGTGTTGATGGAGAAGAGGTTTCTTGGGAAAAGGTAGAATAAATGTTTGCTCCATATATTCTTCGTAGCTTTTCCTGTGTATAGGCCTGCACATCTACCAGCCTTCTGCTTTTATCCATTGCAGCATCTTTACCGTCCATGGTCTCAGATGTCTGAGGCTTATCACGTTTCCCAGCAAAGGTTATTTTGGTTTATCTGACCTACTTCCTTCGCGACTCTAGTGCAGTGTGAGTAACTGTTCTTTTCCTTCTATAGATACTTTGCCTTAAACATCTTCCATACACATACCTTTCCCAGCATCTCAGACTCTGGTTGTGGGCTTTTTGCAATTTTATTTCAGGTTCATTGATTGTCCCTGCCCCCCCACCACCACCACCCTGATTTTTACAATGAAGAAGCCAGCCTGGGAGACAGCATGAATAAAACATGACATGAGGAGGTCTCCCCGGGAACTGAGCCAAAGATCAAGGCTGGAACTGTCACTGCGTTCTCTAGAAGGAGTTCAAAATAGATACCTGTCAGGAAGAAGAACGGCAGGGGGATGCTGTTTTGTCAGCCGAGCGGAGTGCCTTTTGGCAGGGGCTCAGCAGCCTCTCTGACCTCATTCGGATTCGGCTGGTTGCCGTGGGAAGTTCAGGTTGCAAGAAGCAGGACAGGCCCCATCTCTTTTTGAGCCCTGGTGGATGTCAAATTCATAACTCGATATGGAGTTTACACTTGGCCTTTAGCAGGAAATGCTAGAGAGCGATTTCAGGAGAGGCCTTTCCTAGGAAAATGACAACGTGCAGAACCAGCTTATTGTGCAGTCAATCAGATGGAGTGTAAATAAGGTTCTCTCGTAGTGACGGACAGTCGCTGAGCCCAGCCCAGTGCTTGGCACACGAGAGGTGCTACAGATTACTTACGGAGTAAACCGCCCCCATCCTTCACCACAAACTCAGGTCTGATTCAGAAGAGACAGCAAGTTCAGGATTAGTATGGTTTATACCATTATAGGATATGAATGGTTTCATACCATTCTACCAACATTGTGTTTACTGGATTTTGATTAAACTCATTCACTTACTTTAAACTATGCCATCTGTCACCTCTCTCAAAGAAAGTGATTCTCTTGCCATTTTGCCATTGCAAAATAATATTAAACATTTTAAAAGCTCAGCAGTCAGCTTGAAGGACAGTGTCACGGAAGACAGCTGATTCCCCTGTGGAATTTTGCAAGAAAATGCCTTGTGTGTTGGGGCTGAGCCCTGTGGATTGAGGAACTTCAGCAAAGATGAGAGTGAGGTGAGTGGGAGAGGAGAGTCCAGGTGATAAGCTAAATAATTCCATTTCTGGTACAATTCCCCAAATGAGAGTCTGAAGCAAAGTAGGTCAAGAAGACTTCCCTTCTGGCAAGTTGCACCAACTGGGAAATCTTTGGAACCAACCAGAAACTCTTGAAGAACAGATATCAGCTCAATCAGAGTTGCTATCTGCTGCAGTGAATCAGAGATTGCCCTGAAGAAGGAGAGAGGGATGGACTATTTTAAGCACTTGAAGCTTTTGAGGCAGGGAGAGGCCGAGAAGTCCAGACAGCACAGGAGCCAGAGGCCTGCAGAGTCCAGGGCGCCAAGGAGAGCCGGGGGAGGTGGGGTCTGCTTCTATTGCTCTGGGTTCTTCTGGTTGCAAATGACAGAAAACCAACTCAGAATTCATTTGTAGGGGAAATTCCTAGGGTAGGTTATAAAAAGAAAGGAAACAAGAGGAAAATCATAATTTTGAAACAGAATCCAGAAGACCTGGAGGATTCCAGTGAGCACTCTCCTCTCTCACCTCTCTCTCTCTCCCTACATCATCTCTGCTTCCCCACCTCCCTCTGACAACTGGATTAACTCTTCTCTGGAAGGCTCCATCTTCCAGACGTCATGGGACCCAGACACTGAAGTCTTGGGCCCATGTCTTCCCAGTTTTGCTGTCAGAAGGAAGGTCCTAGTGTCTCAGTTCTCATTTTAAAACCCAAGGGAAGTCTCTGGTTGGCCGGGCTGGAGTCCCACACTCACGCTATCATGGGGAGCGGGGAGCAGTGACTGATGGGCCGCAATCAGACCTCGTGATCAGAGTGGGGAATTTGGAGGAGAGTCCTCCAAGGAATAGGACTAGAGCTCCAGGAAAAGGAAGATGTGGATGAGGATGAAAAACACCGGCCGCGTAATGCTCTGTAGTAAAGAAGACAGAAGCAGGAAGCATTCTAAAGGACATGGAACAGGGCTTCCCTGCTGGCTCGGTGGTAAAGAATCCGCCTGCCAAAGCAGGAGACACGGGTTCAACCCCGATCCAGGAAGAGCCCATGTGCCTCGAAGCAACTAAGCCCGTGAGCCACAGCTATTTCGCTCTAGAGCCGGGGAGCCGCAGCTACGGAAGCCCACGCACCCTAGAGCCCGTGATCTGCATCAGGAGATGTCACTGCAATGAGAAGCCCGCTCACTGCAACCAGAGACGAGCCCTTGGTCACTGCAACGAGAGGAAAAGCCCGCACAGCAGTGAAGACCCGGCACAGCCAAAAATATATATATATATGTATTTTTTTTTTTTTAAAGAAAAAAGACATGGAGCAAATTCAGCCATAGAAATTGTGCCCAGGGGGTTGGAAAGCCCTGCCCACCCCAATTCTGTCATGCAATGGAATGCAATTATCCTGAGATTTCTGGACATGTTTAGAAAGCCAGATGCCATCACCCGCTTGAATCCAGCCTGGACAGACGTCATGGCTGGAGGGCTCTGGTCTTTCTCAGCCCGATGGAAAGCAGAGGGAGACGCAATGGAGGAAGAAAGCTCACGGCACCTCCTTTCAGACCAGCGGATCTGGTGGGCTCCCTGGGTCCACAGCCTGCTTTCTTTCAGGCAAGGGAGCCTGTTGAGTGTGGACATAACTCCAGGTACCTTTAGAACTCCAAAAAAACTCTCTAATTTTTTTTTTCCTGGGAACAATCTACAAATCCATCTTGAGAACTCCTACAACCTCAAGAATGCATGGAGAACAATATAATGAAATGTTAATCATGATTATTTCTGTGTAAAGGATTATAAATGGTTTCATTTCCTCTAGAGTTCTCTATATTTCCTCATTTCTTATTACAAATGTGTGTTTCATTTTTATAATTGAAAAGAAAATGTAAAACACATATCCAGTTTGGCCCCTAGGTTGGGAAGATCCACTGGAGAAGGGATAGGCTACCCACTCCTGTATACCTGGGCTTCCCTTGTGGCTCAGCTGCTAAAGAATCTACCTGCAATGCGGGAAAGCTGGGTTCAGTCCGGGTTGGGAAGATCCCCTGGAGAAGGGAAAGGCTACCCATTCCAGTATTTTGGCCTGGAGAATTCCATAGACTGTATAGTCCATGGGCTTGCAAAGAGTCAGACATGACTGAGTGACTTTAAAAAAAAAACAACACATGTATCCTCCACCTATTCTGATAACCCCCAGTTATAATAAAATATAATAACAAATATATATAAATAATTTTGAATTAAAATGTACTTCTAATCAAAGAACAAAAATAAGCCTAAGATGAATTAAAGTGCTTTGGAATGACACCTTTGGAATTAAGGTGAAATTTTATATGTTTCTACATATACAAACATCATATAATTTAGATGATGTTTATCAGCATTTACAGTGTTTTTAAAAGCAGGTTGGCTTTCCTAGCTGGGTTTGGCTAAAGCTAACATTAAATTAATTTGCATTCCCTGAGCACACACTGTCTGAAATGGTGCTGAGCACTTGAGGGAAATTGACCTTGGATGAAACATTTGCTGCCAAAAAAACAAAGTGCCCAATCTCCACATAGATAATGAAGAACTGACTCTCAGAGTTATCAGACAGCAACGTGAACCAGAGCCCGTGACAACCCTCAAGTGGCATCGTTTACAAAAACTCACAGTCGCACCAGTGATAATAGCTAAAGGCTTAATGCCAGTCAGATGTAAAACAAACCCTGAGCAGGCAGAGAGCACCTGAACAAAACATTGTATCTGATGAAAATATGTGCCAATTAACATGCATCTAAGAACTGAGCATTACGAGGAATGACTTCAAAGTCTTTTATCTATAAATCAATTTGTATAGACCTGAAAAAAAAAAAGTAAAAATCTTGTGCCGCGAATCCTTTCTTCTTACTTTCCTTCCTGCCTGCCATCTCTGACTTCTCCCTTCCTTCTTCAATCCTTCCTTTCATCCCAACCACACTGCACAGGGTATCGAAGATGATTTATAAGGAGTTCAGTCATTCAGTTGTGTCCAACTCTTTACGACCCTATGGACTGTAGCACGCCAGGCTTCCCTGTCCATCACCAACTCCAGAACTTGTTCACACTCATGTCCATCAAGTCAGTGATGTCATCCAACCATCTCATCCTCTGTGGTCCCCTTCTCCCCTGCCTTCAATCTTTCCCAGCATCAGGGTCTTTTCTAATGAGTCAATTCTTCACATCAGGTGGCCAAATTATTGGAGTTTCAGCTTCAGCATCAGTCCTTCCAATGAATATTTAGGACTGATCTCCTTTAGGATTGACTGGTTGGGCCTCCTTGCAGTCCAAGGGATGGTCCCCTTCTCCCCTGCCTTCAATCTTTCCCAGCATCAGGGTCTTTTCTAATGAGTCAATTCTTCACATCAGGTGGCCAAATTATTGGAGTTTCAGCTTCAGCATCAGTCCTTCCAATGAATATTTAGGACTGATCTCCTTTAGGATTGACTGGTTGGGCCTCCTTGCAGTCCAAGGGACTCTCAAGAGTCTTCTCCAACACCACAGTTCAGAAGCGTCAATTCTTTAGTGCTCAGCCTGCTTTATGGTCCAGCTCTTACATCCAGACATGACTACTGGAAAAACCATATTCTTTGACTAGATGGACCTTTGTCAGCAAAGTAATGTCTCCACTTTTTAAGATGCTGTCTCAGTCTGTCATAGCTTTCCTTCCAAGGAGTAAGTGTCTTTTATTTCATGGCTGTAGTCACCATCTGCAGTGATTTTGGAGCCCCAAAAAACAAAGTCAGACACTGTTTCCACTGTTCCCCCATCTATTTGCCATGAAATGATGGGACCGGATGCTATGACCTTAGTTTTCTGAATGTTCAGATTCAAGCCAGGTTTTTCACTCTCCTCTTTCACTTTCATCAAGAGGCTCTTCAGTTCCTCTTTGCTTTCTGCCATAAGGGTGATGTCGAGATTATTGATATTTCTCCCAGCAATCTTGATTCCAGCTTGTGCTTCATCCAGCCTGGCGTTTCTCATGATGTGCTCTGCATATAAGTTAAATAAGCAGGGTGACAATATACGGCTTTGACGTACTCCTTTCCTGATTTGGAACCAGTCTGTTGTTCCATGTCCAGGTCTAACCGTTGCTTCCTGACCTGCATACAGATTTCCCAAGAGGCAGGTCAGGTGGTCTGGTATTCCCATCTCTTTCAGAATTTTCCACAGTTTATTGTGATCCACATAGACTATGACTTTGGCATAGTCAATAAGGCAGAAGTAGACGTTTTTCTGGAACTCTCTTGCTTTTTCTGTGATCCAGGGATGTTGGCAATTTGATCTCTGGTTCCTCTGCCTTTTCTAAATCCAGCTTGAACATCTGGAAGTTCTTGGTTCACATACTGTTGAAGTTTGGAGAATTTTGAGCATCACTTTACTAGTGTGTGAGATGAGTGCAATTGTGCGGTAGTTTGAGCATTCTTTGCCATTGCCTTTCTTTGGGGTTGGCATGAAAACTGACCTTTCCAGTCCTGTGGCCACTGTGGAGTTTTCCAAATTTGCTGCAATATTGAGTGCAGCACTTTATAGGGAGTACATACAGGTAAAGAATCTGCCTGCAGTGCAGGAGAGATGTGTATAAGAGACAGCCCTAGAGCCCGTGATCTGCATCAGGAGATGTCACTGCAATGAGAAGCCCGCTCACTGCAACCAGAGACGAGCCCTTGGTCACTGCAACGAGAGGAAAAGCCCGCACAGCAGTGAAGACCCGGCACAGCCAAAAATATATATATATATGTATTTTTTTTTTTTTAAAGAAAAAAGACATGGAGCAAATTCAGCCATAGAAATTGTGCCCAGGGGGTTGGAAAGCCCTGCCCACCCCAATTCTGTCATGCAATGGAATGCAATTATCCTGAGATTTCTGGACATGTTTAGAAAGCCAGATGCCATCACCCGCTTGAATCCAGCCTGGACAGACGTCATGGCTGGAGGGCTCTGGTCTTTCTCAGCCCGATGGAAAGCAGAGGGAGACGCAATGGAGGAAGAAAGCTCACGGCACCTCCTTTCAGACCAGCGGATCTGGTGGGCTCCCTGGGTCCACAGCCTGCTTTCTTTCAGGCAAGGGAGCCTGTTGAGTGTGGACATAACTCCAGGTACCTTTAGAACTCCAAAAAAACTCTCTAATTTTTTTTTTCCTGGGAACAATCTACAAATCCATCTTGAGAACTCCTACAACCTCAAGAATGCATGGAGAACAATATAATGAAATGTTAATCATGATTATTTCTGTGTAAAGGATTATAAATGGTTTCATTTCCTCTAGAGTTCTCTATATTTCCTCATTTCTTATTACAAATGTGTGTTTCATTTTTATAATTGAAAAGAAAATGTAAAACACATATCCAGTTTGGCCCCTANTTTCACAAACCTGCTTGATGCAGCATTTCCTTGGGAAAGTCAAGCATCACTTAAAAATGGATTTCAGCCCAGACAAGTCTGCAGTCAGTAAGATAGAACAGGATGATGGGAGATGAAGAGGACAAGGGCCCAGATGACATGGATTTCTGATATCCTGGCCTAATCCAAGGGTAAAATCAGCTCAAAAGAAAAATGAATTAACCACATCTTTGAATGACTATCACATATGTGAGGGTTTCTAGAGGTTATACAATGAAGGGTTCAGGGCTATTGTCTCTGGCAAAGATATTTAGAGCCCATATTCTCTAAAAATCAAATGAACAGATGGTAAAGATGTATCATTTTGGCTTCCATCTAACTGGAGGGCCCTCCCGTCTTTTCCAAGAAGAAGCTAACAGATTTGCTACAAGTATAATAAGGACTTTCTTTTAAAAAAATAACTCTAAATCCTCAGAGACAATGATGACTAGGCCCCCAGACTGTTATACCATGAACAACATGAACTCAGTTGTTTTCTTCAAGGGTCTTCAAAACAAATATTCCTCCAAGTCACTGAATTCCATCTCTTCAGTATAATCAATTTCTTACCCACTATTAATCATAACTTCAACAAAATTGTATAAAAACTGTTGCGTCAATTGCTAATTGAGTTGTATATTGAATATGAATCCTAAAAAATGGTCAGAATTTACCAACAGTAGCAGCGCACAGTGTGTTCTAAACTCCAGGGATCAAGAAAAAGACACAGACACCAGGATAGCACCAGTTGCTGTAACAACACGAAAATGTCAGTGGCTTAACCCAGTGAAAGTCCACCTTATGTCAGATATACTTTTTAAAGAGGAGAGTCCTGTGGTCTGTAACCATGCTGCTGCTGCTGCTGCTGCTAAGTTGCTTCAGTCGCGTCCAACTCTGTGCGACCCCACAGACGGCAGNTGTAACAACACGAAAATGTCAGTGGCTTAACCCAGTGAAAGTCCACCTTATGTCAGATATACTTTTTAAAGAGGAGAGTCCTGTGGTCTGTAACCATGCTGCTGCTGCTGCTGCTGCTAAGCCGCTTCGGTCGCGTCCGAGTCTGTGCGACCCCACAGACGGCAGCCCGCCAGGCTCCCCCGATAGGCTTTACTAAGGCTTCTCTGGTAGTTCACACGGTAGAGTCCACCCACAGTGCAGGAGACCCAGGTTCGATCCCTGGGTTGAGCAGATCCCCTGGGGAAGGAAATGGCAGCCCTCTCCACTATCCTTGCCTGGAGAATCTCCATGGACCGAGGAGCAGGGCAGGCTGCAGTCCGCGGGTCGCAGAGGGTCGGACACGACTGAGAGACTAAGCGCAGGCACAGGGCTCCCCAGGTGGCGCTAGTGGTGAAGACCCCGCCTGCCAGTGCAGGAAACGTAGGAGACACCGGTTCCATCCCTGGGTCAGGAAGATCCCCTGGAGAGGGCGTGGCAGCCCACTCCAGTGTTCTTGCCTGGAGAATCCCATGGACAGAGGAGCCCGCTGGGCTACAGTCCATAGCGTTGCAGAGTCAGACACGACTGAAGGGACTTGGCACGCACGCAGACGCTCTGAGGACCCCCTGTGGCCGCCCTTGGCCATGAACGCCAATGATAATCATTCCTTGAAGCTGTGTGGCTCCCAGGGACCATTTCCTGCAGACATCAGTTGCTCGGAGGGTTGTTTTATACTCACAAGCCTCTGCAGACCAGACCAGTGGTTTCTTTGCCTATAGTGCAGGAGACCCAGGTTCGATCCCTGGGTTGAGCAGATCCCCTGGGGAAGGAAATGGCAGCCCTCTCCTCTATCCTTGCCTGGAGAATCTCCATGGACCGAGGAGCAGGGCAGGCTGCAGTCCGCGGGTTGCAGAGGGTCGGACACGACTGAGAGACTAAGCGCAGGCACAGGGCTTCCCAGGTGGCGCTAGTGGTGAAGACCCCGCCTGCCAGTGCAGGAAATGTAGGAGACACCGGTTCAATCCCTGGGTCAGGAAGATCCCCTGGCGAAGGCGTGGCAGCCCACTCCAGTGTTCTTGCCTCGAGAATCCCATGGACAGAGGAGCCCGGTGGGCTACAGTCCATAGCGTTGCAAAGAGCCAGACACGACTGAAGGGACTTGGCACGCACGCAGACGCTGTGAGGACCCCCTGTGGCCGCCTTTGGCCATGAACGCCAATGATAATCATTCCTTGAAGCTGTGTGGCTCCCAGGGACCATTTCCTGCAGACGTCAGTTGCTCGGAGGGTTGTTTTATACTCACAAGCCTCTGCAGACCAGACCAGTGGTTTCTTTGCCTATACAGTTCCTTCAAAACCTGAGTTGGCTTCTGACCTATCCACGTCAGTGGCCATGAAGTGGTCATGGATATGGTCAGTTTCTCATACCAGTAGATAACCCTACATTCTTTCCTAGGCATGGCTCTTGGACCAATTACTCACTTCTCCAGAACCATGCCTCTCTCTGAAGGCCGTGGCCATGGAAACAAAAGGCTTATGTGGGGAAATAAAGACTTTTAATTTTAAATCCGCCCCCACCCCCACCCCACCCCGTAGGGCTGAGTTAGTTTGCTGAGCTGGAAAATCTAACTGTGCCTTCATTGGTCAAAGCTTTTTGCAGTTTTATTTCTTATTCTCTGGTGTGAGGCTGTAGATTTTGGGCCTTTTCTCTATCCCTCGCATTGATGCTTGAACACTGGCCAGTTTCTTTCTGAACTCNCCCCGTGGGGCTGAGTTAGTTTGCTGAGCTGGAAAATCTAACTGTGCCTTCATTGGTCAAAGCTTTTTGCAGTTTTATTTCTTATTCTCTGGTGTGAGGCTGTAGATTTTGGGCCTTTTCTCTATCCCTCGCATTGATGCTTGAACACTGGCCAGTTTCTTTCTGAACTCATCTCTTTCTTGACCTGGGCAGCAAGAAGCAACCCATAACTGTGACCATTCTGGCTCTTTCCAAGCACTTTCCCAAAATCCACAGGTCACAAGCTAAGTCTGTCTTCCAGGTTACGTGAGATGACAGCTTTATAAGCATTTTCGTGTGTATCCTTATTGTCAGTCTTTCTAGCCCCTAATATCCACACCACAGGATATGCTACAAATTTTAGGTTTCTGTTATGTCAGTACTCTGCTTCAAAGTGCTCACTTGTGTATTTGTTGGGGTTCTATTAGCTACTGTAACAAAAGAAATTCATAGATTGTGACAATGGTTTCATGGGCATATACTTAACTCCAGACTCATCAAGTTGTATATACTAACTAGGTTTGGCTTTTTGTGGGTCAAAATGATATAAAATAGATTTCCATGAAAACTGTTGGAGAAATTTTAATGGCAGAAAAATGAGAAGTAATTCAATGATGGACTTATAGGGGAGCCATATATGTTCATTAACATGAAACATTGATGGGGACACCACTCTTTGGATGTGGAGAACCGTTCAGTTGCAAGATGATTCAAGTAACTTCCTCAAGCCAGGAGAAATTCTCTCTGTACTAGAAGGGCCTGAGTCATCATGTTATGTGATGTTCAATATATCCGTATATATCTTTGTTTGGGATGCTCAGCCTTATGAGTTGGGAGCCTCTGGTACTATTAGCCCACTAAATGGATGGGAAGACAGAGATAGAGGACATCCAGGTAACCAATTAGATCCCAGTGCTCGTGACAAACAGACTCCTATCTAGAATCCATATAACCAGACCCCCCGACCCTCCCTGCCACAGGGGCTGGTCACCACTCACCCCGTTGCCTCTTTGTTGCTTTTGAGAGCCGCCACTCACCCCTGTCAGCTTGCCTTATAAACTTTTGAAAATGTTTAAGAGTTTTAAATAAAAGTAAATCATTTGAGGGAGTTAGTGTTTGAGGTCAGTTAGGGTCATGGTGGGAGATGGTGAGTAGCACATTTGTCTGATAAACTCTTTGGACCAGTGTTGTGTTTAAAGACAGAAAGGTGCAGAGAACAACCCAGGAGGTGATAAGACAGCCTCTCACATGGCTCAGAGGAAGCCACCTGCAGCTGGGAGGTGAAACGTGCATGTGGGAGCTCCAGGAAGAGAGGTTGATAGAGCAAGCTCTTTAGAAACTGCTGGGGGACCTTCGTGGTGGTCCAGTGGTTAAGACTTCATCTGCTAATGCAGGGAGCGCAGGTTCAGTCCCTGGTTGGGGCACTAAGATCCCACATGCCTCACAGCCAAAAAAGCCAAAACATAAAACAGAGGTAATATTGTAACAGATTCAATAAGGACTTAATAAAAAAGGTCCACATCAAAAAAAAAAAAATCTTTAAGAAATTGCTGGATCTGCTTATAAAGATGATTTGGTTTAAGTAGCTTTTCTCATGAATATTAATAAAGATGCCAGGAATTCCTCCTCAACCCATCACAGGAAAACCCTCTTAAAGCAATAGTAATAACACGGATAGTGTTAGTCGTAGTTGTAAAGACAATTAACATTTCTCGAGTATACTAGTCTCTTCCTGTTTTACAGGCTGCACTTGATGTAAATCATGTTCCTGTGAGATAAGTACCGTTATTCCCATTTTATAGACAATGAAACAGAGACGTGGAAAGGTCAGCAAGGTATCGAGTTGAGGTCCAAACCTAGATCTGCCTGATTCCCACACCCAGGCTCTATAAACACTCTAATTTAACTAGTGATTAAACTGACTGTGGATTAGGTGGCCTGGTCACAGACAATAGAGGCTGTCTCTTATACACATCTAGATGTGTATAAGAGACAGCCGCACAGCAATGTAGACCCGGAACAGCCAAAAAAAAAAAAAAAAAGGCATTNAAAAAAAAAAAATCTTTAAGAAATTGCTGGATCTGCTTATAAAGATGATTTGGTTTAAGTAGCTTTTCTCATGAATATTAATAAAGATGCCAGGAATTCCTCCTCAACCCATCACAGGAAAACCCTCTTAAGGCAATAGTAATAACACGGATAGTGTTAGTCGTAGTTGTAAAGACAATTAACATTTCTCGAGTATACTAGTCTCTTCCTGTTTTACAGGCTGCACTTGATGTAAATCATGTTCCTGTGAGATAAGTACCGTTATTCCCATTTTATAGACAATGAAACAGAGACGTGGAAAGGTCAGCAAGGTATCGAGTTGAGGTCCAAACCTAGATCTGCCTGATTCCCACACCCAGGCTCTATAAACACTCTAATTTAACTAGTGATTAAACTGACTGTGGATTAGGTGGCCTGGTCACAGACAATAGAGGACCCTTCCTCAAATATATCCACCTACTTTGGAAAACTGACTCGGCACAGTTTCTACAAAGTGTTGCTAGGGAACAAATGAAAGGTGTAGACAAGTGCATGCAACCTGACCTCAGTGTTTAAAAAAAAACTAACGACATGGAACCTTTAAAACAAAGCATCAATGGTGTGTGTGCTACACGAAATATGCAGCCTACTGCAATTTATGAAAAGGTACAGTCGTTTTCTGAAATACCAAGTTATATGAGAGCCTTCTTAGAAAAAGATAATGTACTAGGAGAAAAACATATTTTTTTTAAAAGAAAAGCCTATTGAGATTTGCTGGATGTCAAAATCACTTAGAATCACTTTTCTAAGTGAAAAAGAAGTAAGTGGCCCTACTTTCAGGCCTGTGTTTGTGTCACCTGGAAAGTTCCCCACCGGTTCTTCAGGCATCATGGACATAACCTCCAGTACTTTCGTTTGAGCATCCTTCTTTCCTGTGCTAGTGTGGAGCCTGGCCTGAAATTAGATGGCAAAACTCAGATGAGTTATTTAAAAACGTGTCTTTATTACCCTCAAACTTTCTGCCAATAAAGAACAATATTAAAAAAGTATATTGCTGTAAACACAACTGAAAAATTTTAATATCAGAGGTTGTTCAAGTCTTTATGAAAGAAAACAGTGCTGTTGGGATGCATTAAATCTTTTCAGGGATGTCAGAACAAATAAAGAAAGTTGACCTCACTAGTCTAAGGCCCTGCTCTGAAATTACGCTGTCTGTAACTTCTTCCCTTTGGCTAATTTAGTGTTTCTCTACTTGGATAATGAGCTCACCGCCCAGGTTGTGCACTCAAAGTGGGTTTGACAAAAGGGAAGAGGTCGTAAGATTAGTGATGAGCCCTCTGGTGTCTCCAGTCCTTCCCTCCCGGTGCTCTGGCTGACCCACGCACAGGCCCTCTGTTGGGGTTCTCGGCAAGTGTATTCCTGCTTCGCTTGACTGACTCAGATGTTTGATTCTGTGGAGGACATCGGTCAGTGTTTTATTCATTTCTCATATCGCTGTTGCTTTTTACTTGCTGAGCTGTGTTTGTCTCTTTTACCCATAGACTATAGCCCACCAGGCTCCCCTGTCCATGGGATTTCCCAGGCAAGAACACTGGAGTAGGTTGCCATTTTCTTCTCCAGGGCATTTTCCCAACCACGGGATCAAACCCACATCTCCTGCTTGGCAGGTATATTCTTTACCCCTGAGCCACCAGGGGAGCTCTTTCACGTCATTACACTGGTTTAATTCTATAGAAGATACCTGGGAAGGGAAGAGACTGGGATGTCTGTTGGAAACTGGCCCATCAGTTTGGTCTGTATCAGAGTTTATTCTCTTTTGTTTTCAATACTTCCGTGTGTCCAGATAAACCTATTCACAAGCAAGACACACATCAAAAGCCTCATGACCTCATTTACTTTGTGTCATTTGATTTTAGATGGGGCTGGGCACTTGGCCCGTGGAAGGGTCTTTTAGTTTTCTATGTTTAATTCTGAACAGAAAGTAAGATATTTGATGAAATGTTTTCAAGAAAGAGAAACAGTATACACAGCCATCAGTGCCAAGGATTCCTTCCCCTGCCGTGCGTTCAGACCAGCCTTCACGCCAAGACCGTCTCTATGCTTAGTGGTCTGGGCACCCACAGTGTAAGGTCACAGTTTCAAGATGTGCAGTTGAGATGCATGATGAAGATCCTGCTTAAGATAAAACATTCTCAAGATGGTCCTGGCATGTCCATGCTCCATTAACAGTGCAATTTTCTTATATTAAAACTACATGAGGATCACTAAGAATTTAACACAATGATATCTGCTTGACATTATCTCTTACCCCTGTCCATCGCCCGGCCCATGGCATGATGGGAAACTCCAAACAGCAAACATCCATTAATCCTGACTTGGGTAAAATCAGTTATCAGTTATTGATGATCAGATGGTCATCAATACCATCCTGTAAGGCTACTTATGAAGTGCAATTAAAATGGAATCAGCTTCACTGAGTATACATTGAGAAGAACAAATATATGCTATGTACCTCTTACATGCAAGAAATCCAGGTAGATTTTGAGGAATTGATGGAGCAGAGGAGAATGACAAGATGTATCTTTTACCCTCAAGGAGTTTATATTTTGAGAAAAACAAAAGACTGTATACACACTTGATATATTAATACGTTTGTGTTGTTCAGTCGCTAAGGCGTGTCCGACTCTTTGGGACCCTATGGACTGCGGCACGCCAGGCTCCCCTGTCCTTCACTATCTCCTGGAGTTTGTTCAGACTCATGTCCATTGAGTCGGTGATGCCCTCTAATCATCCCATCCTCTGTCGTCCCTTTCTCCTGCCCTCAGTCTTTTCCAGCATCAGGGTCTTTTCTAATGAGTCTGCTCTTCACATCAGGTGGTCAAAGTATTGGAGCTTCAGCTTCAGGATCAGTCCTTCCAGTGAATATTCAGGGTTGATTTCCTTTAGTTCAGATGATAGAAGCTCATCTCACCTATTTCTCTTCTCGAAGAGACTTATTAACAAGTTGGCCCCCNGTCAAAGTATTGGAGCTTCAGCTTCAGGATCAGTCCTTCCAGTGAATATTCAGGGTTGATTTCCTTTAGTTCAGATGATAGAAGCTCATCTCACCTATTTCTCTTCTCGAAGAGACTTATTAACAAGTTGGCTCCCAGTCAGCATGTAAATCATAGACAAGGAATCCAGAAGAAGAGAGGGTCAGCGGTCTGGGCTAGAAATAAGACCTTAGTTCATGAAAGACGATTTCTCTTCGAGGATGCTCTGGGTCTAAGCAGAGACCCCCACGGATTGGGATTGTTAAATTCAGAAGTCATTACTAAGACATATTGAAAGGCCCTTATTAATAGACTCCTCCTCTTCCCAAATGTATTACCTGGCAAGTTACCTAACTCTCTGTTTACTTATTTGTAGAATGGGAATAAGGCCGCCTATTTTAATGGGACTTGTGTGTGTGTGTGTGCTAAATGAAAATATCTAGCATATTCTATGGCCCAATAGATGCAACTTCCCTTCCTTCCCAAACCGCTTCTCTTTCTTAAAAGCAAAAAAGCAAGAGAGCAGCTGTCAGGTTGTTATCAACAGGGCCTTCAGGACCAAGGTTCCATTGATTTGCAGTTCAACCCGGGGAGCCAGTCCCCAGCCCCTCGTGTGTTCTTGGCAGGTAATATGACCGGAGCTCCAGGAGCCACAGTCCGATGGAGGAGACCAGCCATCACATGGACGTCAGTGCAAAGTATGAACTTGTGCTGAAGAAGCGCAGCAGAGGGGGAAACTGATCATCCTGTGGGCGAAAGGAACAGACCAGAGCAGACTTAGGAAGACTCTCAAACTGCTCCTTAACGTTCCCACGAGGGGCCCGAGGACCACATTATCGGTCTTATTTTTTACCACAGTGATCCAATATTTGCTCCTCTGCAAATCATAAAATTTACAGAGAGGAGCTGAAGAAAAAAATACATTCAACCTATCAAACTCATCTGATCTGAAACAGAAAAAGACTCCTAATGAATATGTCAACACCTGCAAGTTTTTCATTTCTTTTCTGAAGCAATTTCATCTGCAAATGAATAATGTGTTCTGGGGCCGGACAGGACCTCCATTCCTGCACTGCAGAAAAATGTGTTTCCTTCGCTTTACATTTCTCACACTGCTCAGTGGGAAAGCAGCTGCGATGCAATTTCGGATCCATTTCAGGTGTGAGATGTCAGTTCTCGCTTACCTCCTCCAGAAGGCAGCCAAAGCTTATAAGCCCAAGGTTGGAGAGTTCATTCCCCGCCCCATCCCCACCCCCAAGCACATTAAGTTCATAAATCATCTCTCAAGAAAGAAGATACGGTTCTCAGATTTCTATTTTGTCGGTCATGAAAACTGAAGTCCAATCTATGAGGCATTATATCCTCATATCCACCTGCGGTGCACAAAAATCACTCTCAGAGATGGTAATTCTCAAAGTTATTTTTTAGCGCGATGGGCAGAGAGGTGTTTCCCGTGCACAAGTAAGTGAAAGCAGGTTCCTGTCCCACGTGAATGTGTCTCCTCTCCGAAGAATAAGTGTATCTCCAAATGCAGTCTGAGGTTTGAAGGATGGCACGCTGCCCTTCTGTTCAGTAAAGGGAAAAGTCAGCCCAGACACCAAGCGAGAGAATTTTGATGGATGGATGGCGGGGAGCGGGTCCGGAGCTGTTGCTGAAATGCCCTCTAGCGGTCATTAGCCAGAACCAGTGCTGAGCATAAGTAAGTAAGTAAAGTCACTCAGTCGTGTCCGACTCTTTGTGACCCCGTGGACTGCAGCCCACCAAGCTCCTCAGTCCATGGGATTCTCCAAGCAAGAATACTGGAGTGGGTTGCCATTGGGGAAGCAGAAACTTCTTGTGAAACTAGCTGAGGTGAGGTTTCTGAAAACACCCATCTAATGAAAGAAGGCTGAGCTCCGGAGAACTGATGCTTTCAAACTGTGGTGCTGAACAACTCTTGAGAGCCCCTTGGACTGCAAGGAGATCAAACCAGTCCATCCTAAAGGAAATCAACACCGACTATCCAGTGGAAGGACTGATGCTGAATCTGAAACTCCACCACTTTGGCCACCTGATGCGAAGAGCTGACTCACTGGAAAAGACCCTGATGCTGGGAAAGATTGAAGGCGGGAGGAGAAGGGGACGACAGAGAATGAGATGGCTGGATGGCATCACCGACTCGATGGACGTAAGTTTGAGTGAACTCCGGGAGTTAGTGATGGACAGGGAAGCCTGGCGTGCTGCAGTCCGTGGGGTCGCAAGTCAGACACGACTGAGCGATTGAACAACACCAGCAAGTGTCAGGAGTTGTCACACGGGTCATTTGCATCTAATGGGAGATACCTGGATGGCCATGGGGTTTGGGGTCACTTATGGAGACGGGAACTTGACTCCAGGTTCAAAGGTATAGCCCAGGGGGTTCGCTCCCACCTCTTCTCACAACTCTGTTCCTGAGCCCTGGGCACTGGAGCCTCGAGAACTGTTTGCTGAGTGACTGGATAAATGAGCAAAGCAAGGTCGTCAGCAATAGAGTCTGAGCCCACAGGGTGCATTTGAGAGCACACTGGTCCTTTCTTTTCCTAAGGTGCATTTGATTTGCATTCTTCCCTGTCGTCGCCTGGGACCTAAAAGAATTAGCCTCACTCTAACAGCTCTGAGACGAGGAAATGTGATCCGAATGCTGGAAGGGAAATAGTAATAAAAAAAAAAATCTTCCCCGGTTGGATGCAAGGGTCTGAGCCAGTAGTTCAAAAGTGAAGACGGAGAAAGGGCGTCAGAAAGGAAGTGGAGGGGACTTCCCTGGCGGTCCATTGGATAAGACTCTGTGCTCCCAAGGCGGGGCCATGGGTTCAAACCCTGGCCAGGGAACCAAGATCCCTCATGCTGCACAGCATGACCCAAAAGAAAGCAAAACCAAAAACAGGAAGTGGCCGTAAAAGACCGCCCCTCCCAGCATCCTCAGGCAGGCCACCAGCAGAAGTTAACCTGGAGGACACACAGGAAACTGAGCCCACACCTCCCCGGTGAGAATGACAGCGGGGTGTGGGCGGCCGACCCCGTAGCCTCTACCCATGCTGTGCGCCTCACCCCAAAGCCCGACACCGCAAGTGGGCCGCGGTGCCAGTGGAGAAGGGGCTGACAGATTGCTGCAGCCTCTGACCTCCAACATTGAGATCGTCTCTGAAAACCCATCCTGCAGCCAGAGGTGGGTCGTGTAACTCAGAAGACCCACAGAAGGAGAGGCAGCAAGATGAGGCCAAGAAGGACCCCGGGCAGAGGTGAGGCTGGGGTGCCCCTGCCCTCTGCTCATTCCCAGGAGTGTTTTTCTGCAGCTGCTGTGGGCACCCTGCCAGCCCAGCTTTGCAGCTGCACAGGATCCAAGCAGACACGGTGGAGAAGCTCAGACCTGTCCGGCCCCCAGACCCCTGGATTATACCTCTCAGGAGCTATGTGTCCTTATGGATAACATCACTTAATCTCCCAAGGCCTCAGTTTCTGCAGCCGTAAAATGGGGCGAATAAGAATCTGTGTCCACCAGCTTGCTTGCAGATTCAGTGAAGTAATATGTAAGTGTTACTCACTCAGTCATGCCCAACTCTGCAACCCCATGGACTGCAACCCACCAGGCTCCTCTGTCCATGAGATTTTCCCGGCAAGGATACTGGAGTGGGTTGCCATTTCCTTCTCCAGGGGATCTTCCCAACCCAGGGATCGAACCTGGGTCTCCTGCACTGCAGGCAGATCCTTTGCCGACTGAGCTACAATATATGCAACGTACCTAAGGTGGGGTCTGACCTGGAGCTGACTTTCAAGAAATGTTAGACGCTATACTGATGATACTGATGATAGAGAAGAGGAGCAAGTAGAGGACCAAATCTTGGGGAGATATTATTGGCACTTTTCCTCCTTCTGCCAAGTCCTTTCAACCACGTATTCTTTCTTCTCAAGATTGTCAACAGAGCCCAGGCACAACATGTCAAGAACCAAACCTTCTCTAAAATACTAATGACGAGCGGAACTGGGTGGAGTACAGAGTGGGTCTGGGGTTACCAAGAGGTTCAAGATCCACAGATCCTCCTAGCCTTGTTCTGGCAGATTTGAAAACAGGCTCCAACTCCAAAGCTAACTCTAATAGGCTCCCAGGTGGAGGATTGTTTTAGTCCATTTTGTCATAACTTTGACATACATACACATGCACGCACACAGAGCTGGGTCGCAGAAGTGAAAACTCTCCTTACATGTCTTAACCTCATTTCTCCTAGTCTTTTCTATCTGCCACCACCTCTACTATATCCTTCCACCCCTCCCCACACTCCACTTCTTGCAACAGGCTCCAAACATAGCCTCTAAAGACAAGTGTTTCCAGGGAGCAGAGCTTTCCTGCTTTCTGTAAAGTCAGCAGAACTGGCCATCACACCGAGCCGTGAGACCTGTGGCATTCACCCCACATTCTAAGGTCACTCTGTGTTTAACGATTTTTTCGATACACCTTTATACGCTGTCACCTGGGACAGGATTTAAAGGATGTGTTCATCAGTGCTCTGATAACTGCCAATTTTTAGACTGTTGTTATTGCAACTGAAAACTACTGGCAGAGTAATATAGACAGAGCCTCGGTATGAAAAAGAATGTGTTTACTGAGCTTTCTTAATATCCAGGACTTTATTTTACAGTTAAAATCAATAGAAATGTAACCTTTTCAACCACACAAAATGAGTTCATGTTTATTATTAGTCTTTTTCTGCCATTACCATGTCATGATTGCAGAGGGAGCCAGGTCAACCTAAGCTTCATTGAAAGACCATTAAAGAAACAAACTCAGCTTCATTTAAATCCTGAAGCTAGTGCCTTAGAAAGATCAATAAAGTAAACGCTCCCAGAGTTGCTTAACGTAAATACCCCACATATGAGGCTCGTTCCACAAGCACATGAGCAAACCTAGGCCAGCCAACAAGGAAGAAAAAGCCCTTTCATTAAATAGGTTTAGAACTGTAAAGCCCTTAACCTTAGTTTGATTAGACATACAGCATTTAAATATTCTCAGTATTTTAAACATCATCTAGAGAAAAACCATTGATCAATGAATGCCATTTATTCAGGAAAGCCATTAGCTTTTAGGGTTAGGGGAGTGACTGCGATCAAAATTGCAGGTTCATCTCTTTAAAAATAATCAACACTGGATCATGCTCTAAAGCCCTAGACCTGCTTGGAGCCAGGAAATGTTCTCTCTAATGACCCTCAGCCTGGAGGCCTGCACACAGTCGTGTGTATTAAATCAAATAGCTGCCACCGACCCCATGGACTTAGGTCAGACACAAACCTCTTGGTGCCTCAGTTTCCCCAGATCCGAGTATGCATGCTAAGTCCCTCCAGTCACCTCCGACTCTTTGTGACCCCATGGACTGCAGCCCTCCAGGCTCCTCCATCCATGGGATTCTCCAGGCAAGAATACTAAAGTGGATTGCCATGCCCTCCTCCAGGGGATCTTCCTGACCCGGGGGTCGAACCCATGTCTCTTACATCTCCTGCATTGGCAGGCGGGTTCTTTATCACTAGCACTGCCTGGGAACCAGAGATCTGATTAGGATGCTATCCTTCTCTGTATCCTTCCCTGGATATAAGAAACAAAGATGATTGTCACAAACCGCTTCCAGTTCTTCCTCATAAACAGCAATATAAACTGCGAACTTCAGTAGTAATATTTGCTTAGAATAGTTTTAGAATCAGAATGGTCTTTATGGACCATTGAATCAACCTCTGACCCAACTTAGAATCATCCCTGTCCCTCCTGACATCACCAGTTATGAGAAATATACTTTTTTGCCTTTAACTGGAGTAGAGTTGATTTACAGTGTTGTGTGAATTCCAAGGATATTTATACATATAGACATATTCTTTCTCAGATTCTTTTCCTTGATTACTACAAGATACTGACTATAGCTCCCTGTGCTCTACAGTAGGACCTTGTTGATTATCTATTCTTTACATCAGTTCAGTTCAGTTCAGTCACTCACTCGTGTCTGACTCTTTTCGACCTCGTGGACTGCAGCATGCCAGGCCTCCCTGTCCATCACCAACTCCCAGAGCTTGCTCAGACTCCTGTCCATGGAGTCGATGATGCCATCCAACCCTCTCATCCTCTGTCGTCCCCGTCTCCTCCTGCCTTCCTAGTGCTCTGTGTATCTGCTGAGCCCAGGCTCCTAATTTATTCCTCCCCTACTGGAACATAGCAAGAGGTTTTCCCAGCTGCAAACACCTCCTTGGGCACATCTTCAGCTTCACTCCACAAGGTGGCCGGACAGCAGAATCACTTGAAAGCCCTTATGTGGTGGTAAGAGGTATGAGGAATCATGTCATTCACTTAAAGACGTGCCTAGAAGGAGATATGATCAGGGGAGGAATTCGAGGGTCATGCCAAAGGTTTTGTCTCTTCCCCGGTGGCTCAGACGGTAAAGAATCTGCCTGCAGTGCAAGAGACCAGGGTTTGATCTCTGAGTCGGGAAGATTCCCTGGAGAAGGGAATGGCTGCCCACTCCAGTATTCTGGCCTGGAGAATTCCACAGACAGAGGAGCCTGGCAGGCTACAGCCCCTGGAGTTCCAAAGAGCGACTAACACACATGCTTCCTCCCATGCAGAAGCTCCCAGAGCAGTCAGGCCACCCTGTGACAGTCATCCATGCCCACCCAGGTGGCCCAGGGGCTGGACAGGTGTAGCCTTCTCAGGAGTGCAGGCTGGCAGACGCCTGCTGAAGCCAGCCTGCAAGCTCACTCTGAAGATCTGTCTGATTGTGAACGTCCATGAGGGGCTCATCTTCAAAGACAGCCCCTGTATCTGGACCAGTCACAGCTGGGGCCCCCCACCCGAGAACCTGATCATCAGAGAGGTCACCCCCATCCCAGCCTCGGCAGACAAACGGCGGGACAGCCATACCATCATACACACCAGCCCACAGTGGCTACCCTGTCCACACGTGCCCTGGACAGACGGTTCTAACACATCGAGTTTATTGCTGGCTTCATGAAAACTTCCCCGACACAACGTACCCAGGAATTTGCCAGGATCTAAATTTAAACAACCAACTCCTGAAAACAGGCTGGTCAAACCAAGGTGGCGGAAGCCAGTAAAGACGGAGATAGAAAATGCCCCAGTCATATCCCTCATGTCACCATTATTTCTCATTATTTCTCACTTGTATTTCTTTATTCTTTTTTTGTGTGACAAATAGAAATTTTAGCCATCATGTCATATGATTTCAGGAGCTTTGTATTTGGAATCCCTATTTTCAGGACTGACTGTTCCTAACTTTTAATTTTTCACTCTTCTTTGCCTTCCCCTGCCTTTTTCTACCCACTGATTTGTTCTTCCTTATTCCCAGAAAGTCATTTTACAGTTTATCAAAATGTGTTTTGCCTTGAGCTTTTCAGGAAAATACATCTTTGAAATGATGTAACGGATGCTAATTGTGTTAATTATTAGCTAAACCACTCACTGTGTGTAATCATTACTTTTGATAGCTATTAAAGTGATTTTAAATGTAAAGCATATTAAAACCATGAGCTATTCTCACACTGGATCTCTGAGAAGGAAGTCGGAAATGCAATTACTAGATAGTGGCTCAGATGTTGATTTTTAATGCTTTATCATCATCTTCTGAATTCTCATATACAAGTCAGAAGACAAACCTGAAAATCCTAAATATGCTCTGATGAGATTCCTTTTAAAAAAATTATAAAGTATTTGAGAACTTCTTCTATAAAAGTCCTAGAAGTTAGCTGTTTTGAAAATGCTACATCAATTGTGAAATGAGAATTTCTCCTCTTATCCTTTGATATTTATAAATATTATACAGATTTATTAATACAAAGTTTTCTTTTTTAAATACTTTGTCCTTTAAATAGTATTCACTGGTTTTCCAGTAGGTGGAGTGTTAGGCCAGGGAAAGTAGATTAACATTTGAGAGCTTTTTTCTTTTTACTGTTTTGAGAAATTTTTTATATAAAAATAAGCCACCTAATGGGCTCATTAATTCTTTTAATTGCATCAGTACCACAGGATTTCAGTCACACTAGACTTTATGAGGCCAAATATATTGTACTGACTATATTTCCATAATAATGAAGGCATGATGACAATAATAAGTAGGTAAATGCTCCTCATTTTAAAATTGCTTATCAAGCCATAAATGAAAATTGCTGATAACTCTGAAAGGAAACCTGTGCACATGTACAAGAAAGGAAGGTCTGTCTCTTAAAGCCTTTATTTCCCAACCCTTAACCATCTATGGAAAAGAACATTCCTTGTGAGTTTAACATCGGTTCAAGGCTGACCTCGCCACTTCCCCTCTCAAGGCTGACCTCGCCACTTCCCCTCTCAAGGCTGACCTCGCCACTTCTGGTCTGTGACCTGGGGCAGGTCACTGACTCCCGTGTCCTCAGGGCGGTGCCACGTGTCTGTTTGTCTCCAGACAGGGAACCGGCCCTCGGATGGCTAGAGGTGACCGTAGTAGCTCAGCCTTTCTTCCCTCCTCCTTCCCCACCTCCTCCATTTCACCCCCAAATCATAGACAGGGCGAGGAAATCCCCTCCCACTCTGCCGAGACAAACTGTGGCTTAAAATGGCAGTGAATTGAAATCACAAAATCGTACCTGGACGACACGAAAGCTCTGAACTGTGTGTGAGGCTGGAGCCCCAGCCCGAGTCACGGTGACAGTAAATGTCACACAGATGAGTGTCCCCTTAGGGGTGTCCTGGGGCACATGGTGTCACAGCCTTTAATTTTGATGTGCCTCTATTACACCAGCTCTCATTGCCTCTTAACTGCTGGTGAGATGACCATCAGCTAAATGTACAGTGGAATAGCTCACTTGGACCCCAAAGAAATTGCCTTGAACTGATCGCACTTGCCCATGACAAGTGCCCCAGGGTTTCCTGGCAGAGTGGCAGCCACCTGGTAACATGAGTGAACCGGTATTAATATGATGTGATCTCGGGCTCTGCAGGTTGAGCCGTACTTGCCTTCTCTGATTTAACGCATTCTCTCCTATAATGTAAATACTTAAAATGTAGCTGAGCTCTCCCTTCCCCGGTTGAGCCACGGGGGCTGTTTCAGGAGCCTGTTACTCACAGGTCGCCACTGTGGTTACCCAGGTGTAGCCGGGTTAGCATATCAGTCGGGCCAGCCAACTCCCTTTCTGAGTTGAGATGCTTTTTGTCATATCAAAGCAAAGGACACTCTTCCGTGTCTATTAAATGAGGTAAGGCCATGAAAAGTCAGCCCCGCACACAGCAGCGGCTCAGTACGTGGGTCTGGGTTCAAACAGAAGACAGAAACCACGTGTGTGCGTGCCCCCTTCCCCCCCTCCCCTGCAGAGAGCAGAGAAGCTCTGGCTTGGCGAGGCTGGAGCTGGTCTGGGGTTGCTGGGCCAGTGAAAGGCCACTCTCTGGAGTCGGAGGAGTGTGCACACATGTGAGCGTGTATGAGATTGGAGGCAGGAGGTCTCAGAGCACGCGGCCCACACAGGGCCCACAGGGGCTCTGGTTTCCAGGGTAAACAGATGGGTACCAGGCCATAGGGTCACAGGGGGTTACACTCTGGGTCTGAGGCTCAGGCACACCTCAGGCCCTAGGCAGACCTCCCCACCCTCGAGCCAGCACTGGAAATTTCCAGAAGCTCTTTCTTCCCTCCAGGGCCCCCTTTTTATTCCGTCACTTAGTCATAGCTGACTCTTTGTGACCCCATGGATCTGCCGGGCTTCCCCGTCCTTCACTACCTCTCTGAGCTTGCTCAGACTCATGTCCATTAAGTTGGTGATCCCATCCAACCATCTCATCCTCTGTCGTCCCCTTCTCCTCCTGCCCTCAGTCTTTCCCAGGATTAGGGTCTTTCCCAGTGAGTCAGCTCTTCACATCAGGTGGCCAAAGTATTGGAACTTGCGTATCAGTCCTCCCAATGCACATTCAGTGTTGATTTCCTTTAGGATTGACTGGTTTGATCTCCTTGCTGTCCAAGGGACTCTCAAGAGTCTTCTCCAGCACCACAGTTAGAAAGCATCAATTCTTTGGCATTCAGCATTCTTTATGGTCCAGCTCTCACATCCATACATTTCTACTGGAAAAACCACAGCTTTGACTAGACAGACCTTTGTCGGCAAAGTAATATCTCTGCTTTTTAGTACGCTGTCTAGGTTGGTCGTAGCTTTTCTTCCAGGGCCCTCTACCAGAAAAGTTTAATATTCTGCTCACTTTAAAGGAAATTAAAGGAACTCACGTTAATCATAGAGCATATACTGAAAGGAGGCAACAAATTGATTACCGACACAGACTCACATCCCAGGGACCTCCATGAGGGTGTCCCTGGGAGAGAGGCAGGAGAGCTTATTTTGGGGACGGGGCTCATGTGGGGAGGATTCCGGAAAGCTGGGCTGGATGCTCTCAAAAAGCCGGGGCAGCTCAGAAATCGATCTTATTAACAGTCTCTGGGAGGCAGGAAGACAGGAGCAGGACTAGCGTGGTTGTCTGAGAAGCGAGCCAGCAGAGGGCGCTGTTCAGGCCTGGTTTTAATGTCACAAGCTCTTCTTTTAATTCCCAGGATTGGTTTTCTTAACAATTTACTGCGGATTTAGGGTAACCCTAAGGGATTGCCTGACGGTCCTGGAGGCCACTTGGCATCACTGAGCGGATGGCCTGCTGCTGGCTGGGCTGGCTGCCCCGGAAGCTCGGAGAGGAGAATCCCTTTCCTTGCCTTTTCCAGCTTCTAGAGCCACCTACATCCCACAGCTCATCGCCCCAGAGTCCGGGATCCCTAATTTAGTCGCATCTGCAGGTCCCAGAGCGGCTGTTCACTTTCCCACCGTCCCCGACACGTCACCTCATCCTTTCCTCCCACACCCTTCCCTCTGGATCCGAAGCAGGACGGAGCGTGAGAGAGAGACGAGCAACGAGGAAAACTGGAGCGGACTCCTGTTCCCCCTTAGCTCTCCTCCTGTGGTTCTCTTCCATCACAGAACTGCCGCAGACACGAGGAGTTTAATCTCCGTAAATGTTAAAGCCTTCCTGTGTATTTGCAGCGTTTGTCATATTTTCCGACTCAGCTGTTAACAAAAGATTTTCCTAACTAAACAAGTGATTTGGATCAGAATGATAGATCACTGACCCCTGAGATTCCTGCCCAACGTTTTTCATTAATCGCTTCATTAATGAATTAAGACTCAAGGATGTTAGTGGTATTTATAGATAAATCACTGCCAGGCAGAATCACTGATGGCACAATCAAGATTCAAAAACTTCTGAGTAGTCTGTATTCTTCCAAGCAAAAGAAATAAATTTTAATATAATATAGATAAATTTTAGCTTTTGGTTCAAGTCATCAGCTGCATATATGAAGGAAGGAGAAGAGATGAAAGTAATCTATGGATGACAAACTAGCAATTTTATTTTACATGAGCTCAGTAAAAATAATATAAAATGTGCCAAAAGCCAACTCTGTCAAGTGCAATAGGGTAGCATACTGATTACTACATACTGTTATGATGTAACTATTTCAGGAAGCCTTTTGTTTTGTTTGCTTCAAACTAAACTTTTAATTTTGTACTGGGGCATAGCTGATTAACAGTGTTGTGGTGGTTTCAGGTGCATAGGGAAGGGACTCAGCCATGCATATACATGTATCCATTCTCCCCCAAAGCCCCCCTCCCATGCAGGCC
>SJYX01002608.1:297225-371705 GCA_006410675.1 Oreotragus oreotragus
GGCAGTGAATTGAAATCACAAAATCGTACCTGGACGACACGAAAGCTCTGAACTGTGTGTGAGGCTGGAGCCCCAGCCCGAGTCACGGTGACAGTAAATGTCACACAGATGAGTGTCCCCTTAGGGGTGTCCTGGGGCACATGGTGTCACAGCCTTTAATTTTGATGTGCCTCTATTACACCAGCTCTCATTGCCTCTTAACTGCTGGTGAGATGACCATCAGCTAAATGTACAGTGGAATAGCTCACTTGGACCCCAAAGAAATTGCCTTGAACTGATCGCACTTGCCCATGACAAGTGCCCCAGGGTTTCCTGGCAGAGTGGCAGCCACCTGGTAACATGAGTGAACCGGTATTAATATGATGTGATCTCGGGCTCTGCAGGTTGAGCCGTACTTGCCTTCTCTGATTTAACGCATTCTCTCCTATAATGTAAATACTTAAAATGTAGCTGAGCTCTCCCTTCCCCGGTTGAGCCACGGGGGCTGTTTCAGGAGCCTGTCACTCACAGGTCGCCACTGTGGTTACCCAGGTGTAGCCGGGTTAGCATATCAGTCGGGCCAGCCAACTCCCTTTCTGAGTTGAGATGCTTTTTGTCATATCAAAGCAAAGGACACTCTTCCGTGTCTATTAAATGAGGTAAGGCCATGAAAAGTCAGCCCCGCACACAGCAGCGGCTCAGTACGTGGGTCTGGGTTCAAACAGAAGACAGAAACCACGTGTGTGCGTGCCCCCTTCCCCCCCTCCCCTGCAGAGAGCAGAGAAGCTCTGGCTTGGCGAGGCTGGAGCTGGTCTGGGGTTGCTGGGCCAGTGAAAGGCCACTCTCTGGAGTCGGAGGAGTGTGCACACATGTGAGCGTGTATGAGATTGGAGGCAGGAGGTCTCAGAGCACGCGGCCCACACAGGGCCCACAGGGGCTCTGGTTTCCAGGGTAAACAGATGGGTACCAGGCCATAGGGTCACAGGGGGTTACACTCTGGGTCTGAGGCTCAGGCACACCTCAGGCCCTAGGCAGACCTCCCCACCCTCGAGCCAGCACTGGAAATTTCCAGAAGCTCTTTCTTCCCTCCAGGGCCCCCTTTTTATTCCGTCACTTAGTCATAGCTGACTCTTTGTGACCCCATGGATCTGCCGGGCTTCCCCGTCCTTCACTACCTCTCTGAGCTTGCTCAGACTCATGTCCATTAAGTTGGTGATCCCATCCAACCATCTCATCCTCTGTCGTCCCCTTCTCCTCCTGCCCTCAGTCTTTCCCAGGATTAGGGTCTTTCCCAGTGAGTCAGCTCTTCACATCAGGTGGCCAAAGTATTGGAACTTGCATATCAGTCCTCCCAATGCACATTCAGTGTTGATTTCCTTTAGGATTGACTGGTTTGATCTCCTTGCTGTCCAAGGGACTCTCAAGAGTCTTCTCCAGCACCACAGTTAGAAAGCATCAATTCTTTGGCATTCAGCATTCTTTATGGTCCAGCTCTCACATCCATACATTTCTACTGGAAAAACCACAGCTTTGACTAGACAGACCTTTGTCGGCAAAGTAATATCTCTGCTTTTTAGTACGCTGTCTAGGTTGGTCGTAGCTTTTCTTCCAGGGCCCTCTACCAGAAAAGTTTAATATTCTGCTCACTTTAAAGGAAATTAAAGGAACTCACGTTAATCATAGAGCATATACTGAAAGGAGGCAACAAATTGATTACCGACACAGACTCACATCCCAGGGACCTCCATGAGGGTGTCCCTGGGAGAGAGGCAGGAGAGCTTATTTTGGGGACGGGGCTCATGTGGGGAGGATTCCGGAAAGCTGGGCTGGATGCTCTCAAAAAGCCGGGGCAGCTCAGAAATCGATCTTATTAACAGTCTCTGGGAGGCAGGAAGACAGGAGCAGGACTAGCGTGGTTGTCTGAGAAGCGAGCCAGCAGAGGGCGCTGTTCAGGCCTGGTTTTAATGTCACAAGCTCTTCTTTTAATTCCCAGGATTGGTTTTCTTAACAATTTACTGCGGATTTAGGGTAACCCTAAGGGATTGCCTGACGGTCCTGGAGGCCACTTGGCATCACTGAGCGGATGGCCTGCTGCTGGCTGGGCTGGCTGCCCCGAAGCTCGGAGAGGAGAATCCCTTTCCTTGCCTTTTCCAGCTTCTAGAGCCACCTACATCCCACAGCTCATCGCCCCAGAGTCCGGGATCCCTAATTTAGTCGCATCTGCAGGTCCCAGAGCGGCTGTTCCCTTTCCCACCGTCCCCGACACGTCACCTCATCCTTTCCTCCCACACCCTTCCCTCTGGATCCGAAGCAGGACGGAGCGTGAGAGAGAGACGAGCAACGAGGAAAACTGGAGCGGACTCCTGTTCCCCCTTAGCTCTCCTCCTGTGGTTCTCTTCCATCACAGAACTGCCGCAGACACGAGGAGTTTAATCTCCGTAAATGTTAAAGCCTTCCTGTGTATTTTCAGCGTTTGTCATATTTTCCGACTCAGCTGTTAACAAAAGATTTTCCTAACTAAACAAGTGATTTGGATCAGAATGATAGATCACTGACCCCTGAGATTCCTGCCCAACGTTTTTCATTAATCGCTTCATTAATGAATTAAGACTCAAGGATGTTAGTGGTATTTATAGATAAATCACTGCCAGGCAGAATCACTGATGGCACAATCAAGATTCAAAAACTTCTGAGTAGTCTGTATTCTTCCAAGCAAAAGAAATAAATTTTAATATAATATAGATAAATTTTAGCTTTTGGTTCAAGTCATCAGCTGCATATATGAAGGAAGGAGAAGAGATGAAAGTAATCTATGGATGACAAACTAGCAATTTTATTTTACATGAGCTCAGTAAAAATAATATAAAATGTGCCAAAAGCCAACTCTGTCAAGTGCAATAGGGTAGCATACTGATTACTACATACTGTTATGATGTAACTATTTCAGGAAGCCTTTTGTTTTGTTTGCTTCAAACTAAACTTTTAATTTTGTACTGGGGCATAGCTGATTAACAGTGTTGTGGTGGTTTCAGGTGCATAGGGAAGGGACTCAGCCATGCATATACATGTATCCATTCTCCCCCAAAGCCCCCCTCCCATGCAGGCCGCCACATAACACTGAATAGAGTTCCCTGTGCTATACAGGGAGTCCTTGTTGGTTATCCATTTTTAATATAGCGGTGTGTACATGACCTCTGCAAACTCCCTAACTATCCCTTCCCCTCGGCAACCCTAAGTTCCCTAACAACAGGTGCCAAGCGGATGGAGGAACCATAGCAGTACCCCATGAGTGCCACCAGATGGCGCCAAAGCAGCTAGTTGCTATTTAGCAACAGTGACCAACCTAGACAGCATATTAAAAAGCTGTTACCTTACTTCGGAGAAGGCAATAGCACCCCACTCCAGTACTCTTGCCTGGAAAATCCCATGGACGGAGGAGCCTGGTGGACTGCAGTCTATGGGATCGTGAAGATTCGGACACGACTGAGCAACTTCACTTTCACTTTAAACTTTCATGCATTGGAGAAGGAAATCGCAACCCACTCCAGTGTTCTTGCCTGGAGAATCCCAGGGACGGGGAAGCCTGGTGGGCTGCCGTCTATGGGGTCGCACAGAGTCGGACACGACTGAAGCGACTTAGCAGCAGCAACCTTACTTTGCTGACAAAGATCTAAAGCTATGGTTTTTCCAGGAGTCATGTATGGATGTGAGGGACTCTAAAGAAAGCTGAGCACTGAAGAATTGATGCTTTCAAACTGTGGTGTTGGAGAAGACTCTTGAGAGTCCCTTGGACAGCAAGGAGATCCAACCAGTCCATTCTAAAGGAAATCAGTTCTGAATATTCATTGAAAGGACTGATGCTGAAGCTGAAATTCCAATATTTTGGCCACCTGATGTGAAGAACTGACTCATTTGAAAAGACCCTGATGCTGGGAAAGATTGAAGGCAGGAGGAGAAGGGGACAACAAAGGATGAGATGATTGGATGGCGTCACCGACTCAATGGACATGAGTTTGAGTAAACTCTGGGAGTTGGTGATGGACAGGGAGGCCTGGCATGCTGAGGTCCGTGAGGTTGCAAAGAGTTGAACACGACTGAGCGACTGCCCTTGGGAAACAATAAAGTAGAAAAATATTAATATTTAAGGTTCCCTGGCCAGAACATATGTTTTATTAATGAAACACTTGAAATCATAGCAAACTTTTAAAAATTGTAGTTGAACATGCCAATGTTGGCTTTAATCATGTTTTTTAGCCTTTTATCACAGTGCTACCAGATATCCAGCCACAAAAAAACCTCACAGTACCAGTCCTGCAGGTCAGAACTCTCCAGATTCCTAAATTGCGATGACTCTTGGACTTTTAATCTTGAATATTCAATAAGCTCCAGGTTTCTAGTAAGCAGTCTCAAGATTCCGGTGTCGGTGGTTAACCATCATTCCTCAAAGCGACCAGTCCTCCTCCTGGCCAGTGAGATTGGTCCCCTCCCCACACTACCTGCCTCCCTCTCCTCCCCCCTGCTCCTCACCCCCCAAGCAGGCCTGCACGCTGCAGCTTTGCCCATGTTGGCCCATCTCTAGTGAGTTTGGTTTCAGGAGTTCATGCCCCAGCAAGTAGCTACTTGTACGCAGTTCCCCCAGGACGGACCTGCTGCATAGAAGGACAGAAGTGTTTCCTTCTAACCCACCCCTTACCTTATGCTCTCCTGAGCAGGTATTAAACTCATTTCAGAAAAAAAAAAAAGGATACAAAAGAGATTTTTTTTCCCCCGGGTGGTTACAAAGAAACACAGAAAGTTCTAGGAGCTCACAGTTGGAGAAACAACTAGAATGTTTGAGTTGTAAAAGTTCAGCTAAGGCAAGAATAGCCAGTTAGGGCACAAAGGATTCTGGGACAGTGGCCCTCACACTTGTGCATGGGAAGCATAATCAGACATGTAACAGCCATTGTCTGTAAGCTCTTCCCATCTGCTCCATTTTTAACTCCCTCTGTGGCCAACCCAGCTCCACTCTGAAAGGTCAGCTCTGCTAGAGCAATGGTGTCTTTGCCCGCTCCAGGCTCTGATGTCCCTGCGCTGTGGCAGGAAGAAGAAATCACCCTCGTTTGGACAAGCAAGAAAACTGTGACCCAGATATCTCAGCATCTGAATGTACATATTCTTGCGTGCGTGCCCGCTCAGTCCCGTCTGACTCTCTGTGGCCCCAGTCCTGTAGCCCACCAGACTCCTCTGTCTGTGGGATTTCCCAGCCAAGAATACTGGAGTGGGGTGCCATTTCCTACTCCAGGGAATCTTCCCGATACAGAGATCGAACCTGCATCTCCTGCCTCTCCCGCATTGGCAGACAAGTTCTTTACTACCTGAGTCACCAGGGAAGCCTCGCACATATTCACATACATTAATATATTCATATTCACATTTGAACACACACACATATATTCTGAAGAACGATATTGGTGTCCTAGTGGATAGACACAAATGGGGAAGAAATAAGTGCAGTAAGATGATCCTAAAGAAAATCAGTATACATGTAGCCTATTCTATCTCAGAGGTCAATGCTAGAGACTGCATCAAGCAGATTGTACTCTATTAAAGTGAGGAAGTGTTTTGGTCCAGCAGCCACAGATAAGGTGTATGAGCTGGAGAAGAACTCATAAAAGGTCTTCATGTACAAGCTCAAGTCATTTTCTAGTAACCCCAGCAAAGGCTGGGATGAACCCCTATTTTCTCAGGCTGGTGTTTTGGAGTCAGCACTGATGAAATAAGATCCAGAAACTGGGGCTGGAAGAGTGACATCATCCTCCAGGGAAGAGCCGAGTCCATGCAGGATGTGACGTTCTTCTAAAAGTGTCTCTCCTTTTCCTCCTGCAGCTGGATCACTATCCTTCCGTGAGTTACCACCTGCCAAGTTCATCCGACACGCTCTTCAATTCTCCCAAGTCGCTCTTCCTAGGAAAAGTCATAGGTAAGAAATTTGGGATAAACTCCCCACATAATATTTCCTAAAGCTGCTCATTCGCCTTTGAAATGCGTCATAATTGGTGGTTGAGGCTCCTGCATCCGTGATGGTGACAAAACGTGTGTCGTTTGGTGGGTGACAAACTAAAATACGGGTGAAACCGTGCATCTGCTCCTAGTTTCTTTATCTAAAATCTGTTCTTTGGTTTATTACAGAGCTTTACCCACTAACAATATTTAATGTAACTTTTTCCTATTCTAAGTATTCAACATGGTCCTGTCTTCCTCTCCCTGTCGAGGAGGATACCTGATGTTATTTTTTGACTGGCTTCTTGTTTGGACTGTGCTGGGTCTCCGTTGCTGCTTTTCTCTCGCTGCAGCGAGTGGGGTCTACTCTCTGGCTGCGGTGCCTGGGCTTCTCACTGCAGTAGCTTCTCTTGGTGCAGAGCACAGACTCTAGGGCGTTCAGGCTTCATTAGCCGTGGCACGTGGGCCCGATATCGCAGCTCCCAGGCTCAAGAGCACAGGCTCAGTAGCTGGGGCGCACGCGCTTAGTTGCTCCCGGCATCTGACATCTTCCCGGGTCAGGGATAGAACCCGCGTGTCCTGCGTTGGCAGGTGGATTCTTCACCACCAAGCCCCCCGGGAAGCCCTACCTATATTGTTTGCAATCAGAAGGCTGACAGGAATTGGGAAATTGTGACAGAACCCCCCTACGTGTGATTGTGAATTTAGAAGCCACTTGGCCCTTCTCTTTACTACAGATCAGTGCTGTCGAGATTAACTCTGAATGTGATTGGTTACGTATTTTAAATGATTAATATTAAGCCAGTGACAATTTTTTTTTTTTTCTGTTAAGAGAACTCTATATCATGAGCACAAAATAGAACTCGTAAGACAATGGGTGATGTGCTGGCCAAAGCTGGGGGAGGGGGGCTGCTCTGTGATTAGAATGCTCTTAATTGTTAAAAGCACTCATTTTTAAAAGATGGAGACAGGGGAACCTAGCAGATAATGAAAAGAACAGGGGGCCCAACCCATAACAATAAGTAACAATAGTATACACTTACAGAGGAACTTTCTATGGGCCAAGATCCATTTTGAGTGCTTCAGATACAGGAACACATTTAATCTTCTTAGTAATTCCATGAGATAATCAAGGTATCATCTCCACTTTACAGCTGAGAAAACTGAGGCATCAAGAGATTAAGTATCATGCCCAAGGCCACCTACTTAAGGGTGGAATCAAAACATTTTCCCGGGGCAGTCAGATACCTGTGTCTCTGTTCCTGACTACCTGCTGTAACCTCTGTGATGGTGGGCTTAGGAATGAAACAGAGAGAAGGAAGAAGAGGATTTGGGCAACAGAGGTTGGCCTGCTGAGGGACAAGCCCGACATCCCATGTCAGAAAGTAGCCAAGAAAAGCAAAATGTATTACAGCACTTAGAACCAGGGACGCACCAGGCAAGACAGGGGGCAAACAGAAGTGTAGATCGGGTCCCAGGAAAGGGCCACACCCTCAGCAGAAAGGCAGGAGGGCGTGGCGGTGCTTTAATCAGCGGGTGAGAGTGGGAAAGAAAGGCAGCCCAGACTCGCGGGCCACCTGCTAATCCTCCGTGTGTAAATGTGACAACGTAATGTCACAGCAACTCAGTGAAGCAAGACGTATGATTATTATCCTCATTTTACGGATGAGAAAACTGAAGCTGAGGATGGTCAGTTTGCCAGTTACTTGACTGGTGTGTGGTAAAGCAGAGTTTTGAAGCTGGGTCTCTCTGATGAGAGTCCACAAACAAAAGGTCTAGTCATTAAGGGTCAAGGTCCAGAAGGAAACGCAGCGGAAAGACAAGCAATGTTGTTATACTTTATTTACACATACCAATATAGTTAGTGGCGTACAGCCTTGGTGTCTGTAGGCATGGACCCTGAGATGTCGGTGAGTGCCCACTTGCCGCCATAAGCATTCCGCAACTCAATGAAGAATAACAGGAAATTTTAAGTGCTCCTTCAGGGCTGATTCCATCCAAACAAACTCTACACTATGATACTGTGGTATTCCTAAAGACACTGCACTATGATATTCCTAAAGTAATACCCAGCATGAGTATACAAGAAACAATGGACTTTATTTCCTTCATGAAACTTGCAAAGCCAGGTTTGACAGGTATGTTGGGTGAATGCCAGTTTCCTTCACTATCAGTAACACTCTTGTTCATCAGTATTTAAAGTCAGGTGACTAAATTGACACGAAAGCAAAATTGCAATATGCAATGAGGCACGAACCTTCAAGGTCATGAACAAATAACATCATAAGAGAAATCTTCTATAAGTAAGAGTTGACTCTGCTCGAGATGTACTGAGCTAAAATCATTATATGAATTTCAGGTATATGAGTAATACACCCAGAATTTTCTGTTCACCAAAGGAAAATTTTGCCATGTAAATAAACTAACTATGCATGTGATGAGTTGCATAAAGAAATAGAAACCTGTAAGGACATCCACAGCCCCAACAGGGAGGGGACCTCATGGCCTCAGGCACGTGAGGCTACGTTAAGGTGCTGCTTTGGGTTTCACATGAGACTTCTATTCAAGACTGACTCTCATCCACACCAGCCCCAGAGCTCTCTGCAGGCCACAAGACAGGGTCTCGAAGTTCCACTGCATCCTAACAAGAAGCACTCTTTGTGATCTCATGGACAATAGGCCTCTAGGCTCCCCTCTATCCAGGGGATTTTTCAGGCAAGAATACTGGAGTAGGATTGCCATTTCCTCCTCCAAGAGAACAAGGAGCAAGTGCTCAATAAATATTTGTTAAATTAATAAAGAGTAGAAGGGAAAGAGGTGATAAGGATATCACCATAGATGTGTCCTGCAGCGTGAGAGGGTGCCGATGAGGATGCTAAGACAAAAAATTTAGCACAGAGGTGAGATCTTCCCACACAGCTTGCAGTCTCATTTTCCTAAAGGCAGGCGTCTGACAATAATGCAGTGGAAAGCGTATCGGGTTTGCAATCAGCTCGTGCTGCTATAAAATCCCCCAGATAGACAGCTAAGCGACAGAAGTTTATTTCTCACAAGTTCTGAAGGCTGGAAAGTTGGAGATCAAGGTAGCAGCAGAGCAGGTGTCTGGTGAGGGCCCAGCTCCCCGTTTGCAGACCCCTGCTTCTTGTTGTATCCCCATGCGATGGAGAGAAGTAAGCTCTCTCCCATCTCTTCTTGTGTGCGAGTGGCTCAGTCTCTCCAGTTGTGTCCAACTCTTTGTGACCTGATGGACGGCAGCCCACCAGGCTCCTCTGTCTGTGGGATTATCCCGGCAGGAATACTGGAGTGGGTTGCCATTTTCTCCTCCACGGGGGCTCTTCTTAGAGGGACAATAATCTCATTCAGGAGGGCTCCGCCCTCACGATCTGATCCCAGATCCATCCCCTTGGGGGTTAGGATTTCAACATACTAATCTAGAGAGAGACAAGCCCTCAGTCTGTAGCCACCACTGGTATTTGAATCTGGGCTCTGCCTTCATCGGCATTGAACCCTTGAGTTCAGTACTTGAACCTCCCAAGGCCTGGGTCTGTCAGTTACAAAATGGGAACACAGTGCCTACTTGCAAGCTGTTAGCTTCCTGAAGCTAACAGGAAGCTAACAGTGTTGCCTTCTTCCTTTTTAATTTATCTATTTGCAGCAGCCACATCAGTGCCTAATGTACGGCAAGTGCTCAAAAAAATATTTGTGGAGTAAATAAACTACCTTTTTAGTATGAAGCAAATAACATCTTAAGAACTAGCCCATGTAATACTTGGTGATAATAAAGAAAAAAAAAATGACGACTGTTCTTGGATGCTGGCTCTGTGCCGGTCACTAAGGTATGTGTTTTGGTATACAGTTCTGCCTATAGCCCTCATGACACCAGCCTGGACCACTGTTACCCTCACTGTTTGGGAAAAGGAATGAAGGTTCAGGAAGGTTATTTTCTTCAAGCAGATTTTCCAGCAGCAGCACTGTTGCCTTTTGGGGTCAGATACACAGTTTTTCGGTGTGGTGGTTGACTTGTGCTTTGTGGGGTGCTTCGCTGCTTCCCGGTGCTCTACCCACGGGCTACAAGTCGCACCCCCCGGTTGTGACAGCCGTCAGTGACTCCAGATGTGGCCAAATGCTCCCCCACGGGTCCAGTCACCGCCCACTGAGAACCACTGGCTTAACATCCCCCTGGTCATTGGCAGAGGAGGCCTTTGAAACGGGTGTGTGACCCCAAGGGCTAGGCATTCCTTCCTGGTAACGCCTGCAGCTTTCAGAAGGATGAAGAAGCAAGGAAGAGATCTGATGCCTTGGAGATAAATTCTGTGAGTACCATCTAAGGAGTCACAGTGAGGCCCTCAGAAAACATGTGGGTGCCTGGCTAGGCTAATCACCTGCCATCTCCTCCAGCCAGTGTTCCTTAAAAATGTGGCCATTTAGCAGGAGCAGGATTGGTGAGCTCTCTCTTTGAAGCTGACATACACAGCAGTGGGAAGCAACCAATATGCCCTCACCAGCTATGTAAATATCCATCAGACAGCTGAACTTCACATGTATCTCGTGTACTCCAGTAAGGTTTTGACACCCCCTTGCGATCCATGCCCCCAAGTTGTTGAGTCATCAGCTAATCAGAAACTGATCGCATAAAAGAAGGAAAAGGAGATGTATCTAAATAAATTAATAGGACTTCACATGGAGCTCTTTGATGAGCACTGCTTGAAAAAGGACACATAAAAAGGATGAAAGAAGGGCACGTAATCCACGACAAGTGTGACTTCTAAAGGGAGCGGCAGAAATATAGTCTAGAAATAAAACTGTGAATGCTGTCAACCGGCAACAGAATTTTGGAATGAGTTGTGACATTTCTGAATCCTGCAAAAAGGAAGCCAGGATCCCTAGCAATGAGCAAAGCTTCACAACGTATAAATTTCACCAGACCTAGTTATGTCCATCATTTACTAGCTGAATGATGTCATGGACTTTATACATCTGATTTTCAAAACAGAGTTAATAGTCTTTCAGGAGAATCTTTAAGTCAGTTGGAAGCCTGTAGCAGAGTCTCCTGTGTTACTCATATCTTTCCCCAACATTTCTATCAGTGCCTTGGATAAAGACACAAATAGAATGTTTATTAAGTTTGCAAATGCCACGAAGCTGAGAGGGATGGCTTAATAAGCCGGATGATAAAAAACACTTTAAAAGCATCTTGACAGGCTGGAAAGATAGGATAAAAGTAATAAGATGGGATATAATAGAGATAAACATAATTCTTGCACTTAGACCAGAAGGAAAAAGAAGAGGCATATAAGTAGAATGTGAAAGACTCCTGATATCATGAAAGACTCAGGGGCGGGGGTGGTTTTATGGACATTTTGATATGTGGTGACTGATTTTTAAATAAATATAACGCTGAAGTACGTTAATAAGAGAACTGTGTACACAGCAAGAAGTATGGGCAGACCTCGGCTGGGAAGTCCTGGCCGATCCTAAGCACCACATTTTAAGACGTCTTTTCAGAAGACCAAATAAGNTCAGTGACTCCAGATGTGGCCAAATGCTCCCCCACGGGTCCAGTCACCGCCCACTGAGAACCACTGGCTTAACATCCCCCTGGTCATTGGCAGAGGAGGCCTTTGAAACGGGTGTGTGACCCCAAGGGCTAGGCATTCCTTCCTGGTAACGCCTGCAGCTTTCAGAAGGATGAAGAAGCAAGGAAGAGATCTGATGCCTTGGAGATAAATTCTGTGAGTACCATCTAAGGAGTCACAGTGAGGCCCTCAGAAAACATGTGGGTGCCTGGCTAGGCTAATCACCTGCCATCTCCTCCAGCCAGTGTTCCTTAAAAATGTGGCCATTTAGCAGGAGCAGGATTGGTGAGCTCTCTCTTTGAAGCTGACATACACAGCAGTGGGAAGCAACCAATATGCCCTCACCAGCTATGTAAATATCCATCAGACAGCTGAACTTCACATGTATCTTGTGTACTCCAGTAAGGTTTTGACACCCCCTTGCGATCCATGCCCCCAAGTTGTTGAGTCATCAGCTAATCAGAAACTGATCGCATAAAAGAAGGAAAAGGAGATGTATCTAAATAAATTAATAGGACTTCACATGGAGCTCTTTGATGAGCACTGCTTGAAAAAGGACACATAAAAAGGATGAAAGAAGGGCACGTAATCCACGACAAGTGTGACTTCTAAAGGGAGCGGCAGAAATATAGTCTAGAAATAAAACTGTGAATGCTGTCAACCGGCAACAGAATTTTGGAATGAGTTGTGACATTTCTGAATCCTGCAAAAAGGAAGCCAGGATCCCTAGCAATGAGCAAAGCTTCACAACGTATAAATTTCACCAGACCTAGTTATGTCCATCATTTACTAGCTGAATGATGTCATGGACTTTATACATCTGATTTTCAAAACAGAGTTAATAGTCTTTCAGGAGAATCTTTAAGTCAGTTGGAAGCCTGTAGCAGAGTCTCCTGTGTTACTCATATCTTTCCCCAACATTTCTATCAGTGCCTTGGATAAAGACACAAATAGAATGTTTATTAAGTTTGCAAATGCCACGAAGCTGAGAGGGATGGCTTAATAAGCCGGATGATAAAAAATGCTTTAAAAGCATCTTGACAGGCTGGAAAGATAGGATAAAAGTAATAAGATGGGATATAATAGAGATAAACATAATTCTTGCACTTAGACCAGAAGGAAAAAGAAGAGGCATATAAGTAGAATGTGAAAGACTCCTGATATCATGAAAGACTCAGGGGCGGGGGTGGTTTTATGGACATTTTGATATGTGGTGACTGATTTTTAAATAAATATAACGCTGAAGTACGTTAATAAGAGAACTGTGTACACAGCAAGAAGTATGGGCAGACCTCGGCTGGGATGTCCTGGCCAATCCTAAGCACCACATTTTAAGACGTCTTTTCAGAAGACCAAATAAGTGAAGGGCCTATAGGGGGAAAATCAAAAGACTTGGAGATACTTACACCAATAAAAAGATATGATTTAAGAGATATGAAAGAATCCATTTTTCAGTCTTGACAACTGCTCCATAAAAGAAGAATTAGGCTTTGTAGAGGCTTACTCCAAGGGACCAGAGTCACCAAGTGAGAGGAAAATTTCAGTCTGAAAGAACTTCCTAATAGCTAAAACTATTCAAAAATGAGGAGCCACTCTTTTGAAGTCGTGGAGCTTCCAATATTGAGAGTATTGAACAAAAGCTAGATTAAAATGTGTCCTGTACTTTGAGGAGTTTCCTGGCTTGAGTGAGACCAAGTTGCATAAAGCCTAGAAACCCTTGAAACTGTAAGCTGACGGTGGCTTTTTTGAAAGGTGAAAACTGCAATGCTGAAGCTGAGAAGGTTCTCCTGCTCCACGTGAGAATTCAAGGGACAGTTGTGTTTAGGGCTTCTTGATGCCACACACCACCGTGAGAATGTCAATATCGACTGCTCCTCACATCACGGCACATTCTGTGTTATTAAACAGATAGCCTCTGTTTTCAGGATTGCAATACTCATTTTAATTTTCTTTTTGGAAAGTAAAATCTGAGCCCGCCTTTTATTTGTTTTTCAAATTAACTATTGGTGTCACGGCCGTGTAGCATAGTAGTACCAAATCATAAGATAGACCTACTCTGTAAGGAAAATGTATCAGTTCTTCTGTGTGAGCTTCAGAAACTGTGCTTGGAAAGAAGCTGAATAGTAGCTAATGCCGAGTGATCGTTGCTTTAATGACCAGGGCTGTTTGTCAGAGGCAAGGTCTGAAGTGGTCAAATTAAAGGTCAGTGCTGATCCATTTGAACTTAGTACAGTTTGTGAGTCGTCTTGGTCCCAGAAACTTTTTTTCAGACTACCACTATAGAAGCAACAGAGATAGAATACCTGCAATAGACCCGTTGGAAGCCACTGTATGATTTCCATTGTTTCTCAAATGTGAATATTATGATCCTTGGTAAAGAAATCCTTAGTCTAAGGTTTTCCAAAAATTTGGCACAACCTCCTAACACAGTAGGGAATGGCATACCGCTATGCTTATTCATGGATGAGGTGATACACTCTGGTAGGCATCATGCTGTTCAGTGAGTATTTCCAGCCAAAAAATGTGATGAGTAGAAAATACATGTGCTGTTTCTAGGCAAGAACACTTAACTGCTGATGCAAGACCTTCTGGGGTCCTTCTGTCCCTTTGATATGGTGGCCAACAAACCTCAAGACAGTGGTTGTTCTCTCGACAGGATCCCTCTGTGACCACAATGAACAGAGCACCATGTCAACTTACGATGAACCTACAGCCTCCAAAGGAAAAAAAAAAAAAAAAAACCCTTTGCATTCTTAAGTTAGCAAGTCTACAGGGCTATTTGTTACTGCAGCACAACTTAACCTATCCTGATTGATACATAAGGATTGCAGTTAAGAGCAGTCTTTGTGACCACACTTGTGGGTTTGCATACTTACTCTGTCACTTACCAACAGTTTGACTTTGCCAAGTTACTTAACATCTTGGGGGTTCTGTTTCCTCGTGTATTAAACAGGAATAGTAATGGCCACTGCTTTGCGGGATTCAACAATATAATGCATGCTTAATAGGAAGCATGGGGTCTGCCCCATAGTATAGGTGTAATAAACATTAGTTATTTTTATTAAATCATAATTAAACAAGTATGTAATCATCATTTGTCACACACCAGGCATTGTATACACCAATGGAACACCTATGATGTCCAAGACAGGCACAGTTTCTTAGAGCAGCCAGTGTTGAAAGGCAATTCGAAGTGGAAGGACCTGTGGCAGGATAAATGGAAGGTGGAAATGCCGGGTTCTTTGAGAGCAAGAATGGGGAGCATTAACCCAGTCCAGGAGGTAAGGGAAGGCACCCCAGGGGATGTGGCACAGAAGCTGAGATCTGAGTGATAGGTTAGAGTTATCTGGGCAAAGGGACGGGGAGGAGCAGGGGGCAGAAAGAGGAGAGGTTTTTCAGTTCTCTATTCTGTACAACAGCCCAGCCAGCACTCTGTGGCTTGAACAATACTTTATGATTTCACACAATTTTGTGGCCTGGCTCTTCTGCTTCATGTGGTCTCAGCCAGGACATAAGAATGACTGAATAGTGCATAGTGGCCTCAGTCACGTGGGTACCCAGGAGTTTCCCTGGGGATCTCAGCCAGGGGCCTCGGTTCTCCCGCCCAGACCTACCCCCCACCTCCGGCCCCACCTCCAAGGCTCGACCTCATGGCTGCCTGGGCTTCCTCCCATCATGGCGGCTGGTCTCTATGAAAGAGCCTTAGAAAAAGCAAGGTGCAAACTGGAGGTCCCTAAGACCCAGCCTCAGAGCTCACGCACACCCTGCTTACTAGCCGCTATTGGCCAGATCCGGGCTCCAGCCCAGATCCCAGGAAAAGCTAAGCAGACTCTGATTCTTGACGGCTCAGTGACAGGGTCACTCTGCGAAGGAGGGTGCAGGTGGGCAGTATTGTTTCGGTCTTTGAAAACACAGTGTGCCGCAAGGGAAATTTGAGGAACCGCAGCAAGTTTCATTCAGAAGGGCTGACACTAGAGCAAGAAGAAGCAAGTGATCAAAATGCAGCAGCAGAAAGCTGGGTTCAGATCCAGACATACTTCTGAAGGACATCCAAATGTCCTGACGGCCCCAGGCGTCCCAATCGCCTCCTGCCAGGACAGGCTGAATTGTTAGCAATGGCCACATTCACTCTAAAGATGTGGCCCAGTGTGTTGATGAATTGTACAGTCACCCATCACGTTTTAGGTTCTCCCAGGAGGAACGCTTGAGGTCAGAAGAGGGGCCCCTTGGTGGAGCAGTAGCAAGGGCTGAGGATGTGAATACCAGCTTATTTGGGAGAGGAGCCCAGGAAATCCCAATAGGGGAGTGGAGAAGCGAAACCAGGAAAAGAATGGCCGTTATCAGGCCACTCAGGTTGCGAGAAAGTGGCGCTCAGGACCACGGGGGACAGTGGGGACAGTACAGAGCCAGGGCCTCGCTTCTCCTCCTTCCCGCCCGGCCTGACTCAGGGCTGCTGCCTGGAGAATTAACTCCCCAGCAGTGCAGGCCCGCAACCCCCACCCGCACCTGTCTCTTATACACATCACCCCACCCCCACCCCCCCAGGCCAGCAGAAGGCACTGGGCTCAGGGCATCACAGTCAGCTGTCTTTGGTCTTTGGAATCCGAGGGGAATGCAGAGGCGTCGCCATATTACAGGATTCAGCCCCAAGTCACATTAAGGTTTTAACGTTATCCTGGAGGCTAAAAGCAGTCATGGAAGGATTGTTTTTAAATCAGAAGAATAACCTGCTCAGATTGACGTTTTAGAAAAATAACACCATCTGCAGAGTGGAGAATGATCAACAGGAAGTGAGTGAGAGGCTTCAGGGAGACCGAGGTGGGGGTTGCCATGGCTGTCACACAGCTGCACGTGTGGCGCCTGAAACAGCTCGGGTATTCACAGTCAATACAGTGTCTCCATCTGCCAGTGGTGAGTGGGCTTCCCTGGTGGCTCAGCTGGTAAAGAGTCCGCCTGCAATGCAGGAGACCTGGGTTCAGCCCCTCGATTGGGATGATCCCCTGGAGAAGGGAAAGGCTACCCACTCCAGTATTCTGGCCTGGAAAGTTCCATGGACTATACAGTTCATGGGGTCACCGATAGTCGGACACGACTGAGCAACTTTCACCCTCACTGTGCGGCAAGGGCAGATACACAACGTCCAGTCCAGCTCACTGCTCAGTCTGACTTGGCTGTTTCAGCAGTCCCTTCCGTCATCTCTCATCCTCCTGAATGACAATGCTCATCTCTCACGTGGCCCTCCCATCCCCTGCTTCCTTCTGTGTGTGTGCAGGTGCGTGGAATATAGAAGGGGATGGACAGTGAGACATTATCACTTGCGTGTTCCTTTAACATCATCACAAGGAGGGATGTGGGTCATCACTGGTCCTCCCTTGAGTTTGCAAGGGCTGCCATCAACTGGCCTCCAGCCCAGTGCTGGGTCCCTGGGTGCACATCTGGCCTTGGATGCTATGATCTGAGGCCGATGAACTTATAGTCCTTGACCACTCCTGCTTCCAGAAGCACTGCTTCCAGAGACCATCTGCCATTGCTGCCTTTGTTTTTCTGTCCTGCGCTGGGGGGCAGGGGCAGAGCCCTGAGTCTGTGTCGCGTCCTCCCCTCTCCCCACAACAGCTGCACAGTGGAATCTTCAGCCTCATCTCAAGGTTTACTCCTCACAAGAGAAAGGCTGGGAGGAGCCAGAGACCCATCTACCCACTCTTCTTTTCTCTCCTGATGAGGCTGGGTGGCCAGGTGTTGGTGCGAGCCCCCTGCACAGCAGGCTTCTCCCATAGCCTTGCATCAGGAAGCTGGGCAGGAGACCCCCTGCCCCTGTAAGCCCCCTGCCTGCTATCCGAGGCAAAGCTTAGGTCCTCTCTCCCTCTGAGCCTTTCCTTTTCCTCATAATTTTCTTGGGCTTTTAAAAAAGAAGTCTTACTTTAATTTGTTCTACCAATTAGCTGTCTATCTCCAAAAAGAAGTACAGATGACATGCAGTTCCAACAGCCACTTTTTCTCACTGATCTGCAGGTCAGCTGAGGGCTGAGGGCTCTGGGATGCACCGGTCAGCCTCCTCCCAGGACCACAGGGTTTCACAGGCAGATTCACATCAAGCTGGTGGCAGAGAGATAGACAGTAGTGTCAACACTTGTGAAGCCTTTGTTCTTCCTTGCCCGCTAACATGCCATGGTCCAGATGAAGCCATTCGACCAAATCCAGAGACAAAGCGAAGAGAAACAGACTCTGCTTCCCCAGTCGTGGCAAGAGGGCATGGGTCCTGGGCAGGAGAGAGGATTCAAGGGGTGCTGCTGTTCCCTGCATCAAATCCTCCTGCAGTTAAGAAAGCTTTATGTCTTTCCCTTGGTGGCTGGAAGAATGAGTATTGCCTCTGTGTCACAGGAAGACCCTGTGGCCTGCTTTGTCCTTGATGGCTCAGAAGGTATGAGTAAAGGAATTTGGGGAAATAATTTATCCACTCAAAAGCATGTTGGCTGCTTATGTATGCCAGGTGGTAGCGATGAAACAATGACTTTAACAGAAAATGCCTTTGATGTGAGGCATGTATCCTAGTGGGCATGAACAGGCTGAGAAATAATTGTGTGATGTGATGTCAGCCAGTCGTAAATGTGATGAAGAAAAACAAAGGAGGATTCGGGGACATGCTCTCAGAGGAGGTGGGAAGAGGTGGGGTTTAAGCAGGGTGAGGGCAGCGATGTACAGACATCTGGAGGGAACGTGTCCCAGGAAGTATGGAAGGTGATGAAAGGCCGGGAGGCTGAGGTAGAGGCATATGCCTGGCTCGTTCAAGGAACAGCAAGAAAACCAGGGTGGCTGGACCACAGTGATGACAGACAGACAGACAGAGCTAGAGCGTCAGCCAGCAGCCAGACACTGGGTCGTAGACCATTATGGAGGTGAGGTGGGAAGCAGCAGACAGTTCAGTTCAGTTCAGTCACTCAGTCATGTCTGACTCTTTGCAACACCATGGACTGCAGCACACCAGGCCTCCCTGTCCATCACCAACTCCCGGAGCTTGCTCAAACTCATGTCCACTGAGTCGGTGATGCCATCCAGCCATCCAATCCTCTGTCATCCCCTTCTTCTCCCCCTTCAGCATTGATCCAGCTGAGGTAATAGGAACGTTATCCACCTGCTGGGTGCCGTGCTAACCACAGCAGGGGTGGGCGGGGAAGGGCAGGAAGGACTGAGGGGACCAGCAGAATTTCAGCTGTAGAGACCAGATGGCAGTCTAGTTCTGAAACAAGCACTGGAACAGTGGAGAAGCGAGTGGGGCAGGAATATGTTGAAGGAAGAACCCACAGTGTTTGGTGATAGATGGAAGGTGGTAGGTGGAAAGAAAGGACCAAGATGGCTTCCCAGGATTTGGGCCTGAATAACTCGGTAAATGGTGGTGCTGTTTACTGAGAATGACATTGGGAGAGAAGTGGCTTGGGGACCAGGAGATAAAAATGAAGATTTCTGTTCTGGGCAAGTTCCAGAGTGTTCCATGGACGTGCAGCCCCGTGATGCTTGTCAGAAGCTGAACACTCCTGGAAGAATCCTCCCTTCTCCCCTCTCCACCCGCCGCCCACCTCTACCCCTTGCCCGCCTCCCCAGGCAGATGGCTCTTGGGTTGACTAGGACACAGTCATCAGGCAGAAAAGCTAAAAAGAATAAAGCTCCACCGGGAAATAACACCACTGCTGTCTCCATACCATGGGGTACTGCTCAGTGACAGGTGCCAACTATGGATACACAAAACCACTTGGATAAATCTCTAGGGAATTAATCTGAGGGAAAGGCCAGTCCCCAGAGACTGCACACCTGATGATTCCATTTACATGACATCTTTGAAATGACAAAATTTTAGAAATAGAGGACAGCTTAGTGCTTACCGGCAGTGGTGACAGGTTTGTGAGGGAGGGGAAAAGAGAAGCGAAGGGGGCTGTGGATATGAAAGGGGAACATGAGGTGTCTTACCAGTTGGATTTGTTTGTTATTTGCCTGCAGTGGTCAATGGCCAAGTCCACACGGGTGATCCAGTTGTATGGAATCAAATACACAGCTCTCACACACACTGATACAAAGTCTGAGTGCCAAGATGAATTGTATCGAGCTCAATATCCTGATTGTGACATTCCACAACAGTTTTGCAAAATGTTTCCTTTGAGGAAAGCAGGGCAAAATATACAAGAAACCTCTCTGTATTATTTCTGTAACTGAAAGCCATTCAATAGTTACCTCAATACAAATTTCAATTTTAGAGAAATAACCAAAGTAAAAAATCTGTATGCCTCCTGAGAAACCTGTGGGCAGGTCAAGAAGCAACAGTTAGAACTGGACATGGAATAACAGACTGGTTCCAAACAGGAAAAGGAGTACATCAAGGCTATATACTGTCACCCTGCTTATTTAACTTATATGCAGAGTACATCATGCGCAATGCCAGGCTGGATGAAGCACAAGCTGGAATTAAGATTGCCGGGAGAAATATCAATAACCTCAGATATGCAGATGACACCATCCTTATGGCAGAAAGCGAAGAAGAATTAAACGGCTTCTTGATGAAAGTGAAAGAAGAAAGTGAAAAAGTTGGCTTAAAACTCAACATTCAGAAAACTAAGATCATGGCATCTGGTCTCATCACTGCATGATGAATAGATGGGGAAACAATGGAAACAGTGAGAGACTTTATTTTGGGGGTTCCAAAATCACTGCAGGTGGTGACTGCAGCCATGAAATTAAAAGATGCTTGCTCCTTGGAATAAAAGTTATGACCAACCTAGACAGCATATTAAAAAGCAGAGACATTACTTTGCCAACAAAGGTCTGCCTAGTCTAAGCCATGGTTTTTCCAGTAATAAGGTATGGATGTGAGAGTTGGACTATAAAGAAAGCTGAGTGCCGAAGAATTGATGCTCTTGAACTGCGGTGTTGGAGAAGACCCTTGAGAGTCCCTTGGACTGCAAGGAGATCCAACAAGTCCATCCTAAAGGAAATCAGCCCTGAATATTCACTGGAAGAACTGATGTTGAAGCTAAAACTCCAATACTTTGGCCACCTGATGTGAGGAACTGACTCACTGGAAAATACCTTGATGCTGTGAAAGATTGAAGGTGGGAGGAGAAGGGGATGATGGAGGATGAGATGGCTGGATGGCATCACTGACTTGATGGACATGAGTTTGAGCAAGCTCTGGGAGTTGGTGATGGACAGGGAGGCCTGGCGTGCTGCAGTCCATGGGGTAATACAGAGTCGGACACCACTGAGCGATTGAACTAAACTGAACTTAATCAAAGTAAAAGACAATCTAGTCCACACTCTTCTCTGGACTCATTTATTCGCGGGATGGTGTTTGGCGTCTACAAGAGGCTGGTATGCAAGATCCTGCAGAAGGGTGATGGGCAAGGAGGAAGAGGACACAGCCATCACGCCATTTCCTTGTCCACCCTGACTTGCTGGCCTTTGCATTTTTTAACAGAAACAGAGAAAAATGTGATAGATAACCTGCTACTCTTTTCAGAAAGAGTCCCTGACAGTCTCCTGCGTAGGATGAGGCAAAATTAATAAATGAACGAATGGCAAATAGTTCATTGAAATTCCTCCTTGGTCGCCTTCAGCTTTTATTATAATGATTAAAGAAGTCGTAAAACACTGATGAGAAAGCTTATTTAAGTGATAGGCAAGAAATAATATTTCTTGAAGAGAAGCAATTATATCTAATTTTTCACGTCCTTAAGAAAATTTAAGTCTTAACATCCAAAATCTTCTCAAGGCTGAAGGAAGCCTTCTATTTAGAAAGCATTTCTCCTGTGAGTTATACTTTAAGGTTACCTTCGTGTTCTTTTTTAATCGCATTAATAACTTTCATTCTTAGACATCTGTATGGGTTTTTTCCATCACCATTGCCTTCATACAGTCATAGAAGCATCCAAGATATAATTTAATTAAACCATAATCGTGTCACATCACAGCTAAGGAAAACGATGCTCACAAAGGTTAAGGGACAGGGCCAAGGTCATGTGGCTGGTTCATTCAGTATCGTTTTCAAAGTAACACACAGTCAATGGCATAATCATAGTGGCTGGTCAGGCAAACATGTCTTTGACAAATACAATTAATAATTACAGCAGTGTAACCAAATGACACAGTCTCAACATCCAGATAAAACAGCTCCAAAAGCAAATCTTTTAATATAGTTTAGGCTGGAAGAGGAGATTTCATAGAGTGAAGATGAAGAAGGCACACTGTTGTCAGATGCCTGGGGTCAGCTGCCGCCTCTACTCTGGGAACTACACCAGGCTCCCTGCATGTCTGAGCTTCAGTTTTCTATAAATTGTAGGTAACAGTAGTACTGATGTCCGATGCTTTCTTGTGAAGATCACAAACAGTGTCATGAGTGTAAAGCACTTATCACAGTGCCTACTTCACAGTCAAGACTCAGACATCTTAGGCAATGTTACTGTATCTAGTCTTGACTCTTAATCTATAAAAATGAAGCAAGGTCTGACCTCAATGCCAAGTCACTCATATTAACAAGAAATCAATAAGCCCTGAAAACATTGGGAAATGTTCAACTGAAAGCAAAATCAATGCCATCATATCTCCACCTTTTTTCCCAAAATTAAATTATTTTTCATTAACAAAACAAACCCACAAAAGTATTTATCATTAAAATTCAGTGAGAAAACATTAGTTCTGCTTTTATGACATTTTTAGTATTTGGTTACACCAGATCGTCAAAAGCAGGGAATCTTTTTCTGTCACGAATCTTCAGCTCACCTGTTTTTGACATACAGTGTACATTGGTATACCCAATTATTGCTAAATAAGCAAGCACCTTGAAAGCCAAAATTCCTCTTACTATGGTATTCAGAACTATTCCAGAAGACACAAAAAAATTAACCATACAATTGATCATCATTATTCGTAGTTTTCATATTTGAGGATTCATCTACTGGTTAAGATTTATCTATAAACCCAAAGAATTACTAGTGGTGACTGTGGTCATTTGCAGAGATGTGCAGAGCAGAAAAAAAAAGTGTCAGCAACACCCACATTCCAGCTGAGACCAGGCGACACTGCCTTCTTGTCCAGCTCTCTTACTACAAATAATTGTCCTGTTCATGGTCTGTTTCGTGCCACATCTTTTTGCATTTGGGGGCATTTTACTGGTGATTTCACAGTTCAGAATGGCTCTGGATGAAGTGCTCAAATGCTGTCTGTTGTTCCTAAATGCAAGAAGCCTTTGTGCTTCACCAAGCACGTTAACTTATCACTCAAGCATGAGTTACAGGCTTTGGGCCATGAGTTCAATGTTAATGAATCAGCAACATATGTTAAATAAGGCATCTTTACATAGAAACACACATAAAACAAGGTTACGTACTGACTGGTTGATGAAACGCTATGACCAGGGGCTCGCGGAACCTCACCCTGTATTTCCCCTGGGAGCAGTATTTACTGCTCAGTATTTACTAATTCAGTGTTCACACTGACTACAGAAAGCATAAATATTGAGAATCAATTGCATTGTGTTTAACCTCCTATCACATGACTGTGATGATGCATTAGATTTGTGTGATACTTGGAAATGTTAAAAGCCCGTCATAACTATTATCACATATGATACCGTGGAGGTTAAGAAGAGAGTCATTATTGCTCAGTGAAATAGAGTGATAGGTCCAGCTGAGGTTACCTGGGGGAACTGGATCTTTTCCTCCTGGTCTGTGACATCTCGTGGTTCCTCACTCAGCACTATGATCAACTGGCCCTGGACACTGCTTTATCTTAGGACCCAGGGAAGGAGACCGTGGTGCATTTGGGGAAAGGAGTCTCAGCTACAAAGATCCTTTCCACAATCTAATGAATGGCCTGGAATTTCAGCCCTGGAGACCTTGAGGATTAACACATTGGGATGTAAAAAAATCAGGCTACCCTTCATTTGAATGGGGCTTTCCAGTTGGCACTCGTGGTAAAGAACCCACCTGCCAATGCAGGAGACACAAGAGACAGGGGTTCAGTCCCTGGGTCGGGAAGATCCCCTGGAGGAGGAAATGGCCGCCCACTCCCGTACTCTTGCCTGGGAAATCCCATGGACAGAAGAGCTTGGGATACACTGAAGGACAAAACAGAAAAAACGCAATGAAGAGTAGACAGAAGAAGCAGATTTAGCCCACAAGTTTGTGCTTTAGAGAATCCCCCCAGCAGATTCTGGCCACATTTGGGAAGGCTGGCCTGCCTGCAGACTTTTCTGTAATAGTTGAAGAAAGAATAGAGAAGCCGTGGAAATACAAAATTTGTTTAGAAGGGTTATACATCTCTTAAGAGACACGTGTACCCCAGTGTTCATCGCAGCAATGTTTATAATAGCCAGGACATGGAAACAACCTAGATGTCCATCAGCGGATGAATGGATAAGAAAGCTGTGGTATATATACACAATGGAGTATTACTCAGCCATTAAAAAGAATATATTTGAATCAGTTCTAATGAGGTGGATGGAACTGGAGCCGATTATACAGAGTGAAGTAAGCCGGAAAGAAAAACACCAATACAATATACTAACGCATATAATTTAGAAAGATGGTAACGATAACCCTGTATGCGAGATAGCAAAAGAGACACAGGTGTATAGAACAGTCTTTGGGACTCTGTGGGAGAAGGAGAGGGTGGGATGATTTGGGAGAATGGCATTGAAACATGTATAATATCATGTAAGAAATGAATCACCAGTCTAGGTTCGATGTAGGAAACAGGATGCTTGGGTCTGGTGCACTGGGATGACCCAGAGAGATGGTATGGGGAGGGAGGTGGGAGGAGGGTTCAGGATTGGGAACACTTGTACACCTGTGGCAGATTCATGTTGAGGTATGGCAAAACTAAGACAATATTGTAAAGTAAAAAAAAAAAAAAAAAAAATTATAAAATCTGAAAAAAAATCAGTTAGGATGTGAATAATCCTGCTATCTAAAAAAGCACTAAATGTTTACAATAGGTATTTCATATATGGTTGGTGTTTTCTGGCAGCAAGCATGGCTAGACTTTTATTGTGACATCTCCATGCTCTGGAAATAAGACAGCCTGTTGTCTAAGATTTCTTTTCTGTTTTTAAATGTAGTTGTTAAAAACAAAGTGTGCTTAGGTAAGGAAGCTAAACTTCTCAAAGAAACTTTTGAATAATTTGTAATTCAAACTACTTCTCCTAGGTTAATTTTTTCTCAAACTGTAATTCCACCTTTAAGGTCCATGATGAATTAGCATGTCAAGTATGAGTTCAGAGGATAAAGCAAAGTTGTAAATCAGAAAGCAGGCACTGTTCCATTTTTCTGTCCCTAGAGTCAACTTTAACTGATTGTCCTTCCATCTCATCTGCAGTACCTAGGTAGATGTAGTCAGGAACAACATCTGGTGAGCTTGCTAGTCTCACCCTGCAAGTGTGTACCTACTTAAACCCCCCACTTGATAGATGAGGAAAGAGGTGCGGAAAACTTAAGGGACACATGCCAAGTCACACAGCAAGCACCAAAGCCAGGATTTCAGGTGCGTCTTTCTGTGCTCGCTTGTCCATTTGTTGTCTGTGCCTGTTTTATGAAAGAGAAGGGCCCTGGGAGAGAGACAGCGTATATTTATTTGCCATCTTAAGTAGAGGATCACGGCGATCTCTGATAATGTCTCCTCTCCACTTCCCCCAACCTCCATCTCCCTGTGCGGTTCCTATGTCCTCATCATGTGCAACCAGCAGGCTCTGCAGGCGCCTGTGGCCCTGATGTAGAGACCCCCACACAGAAGGACCTGACTTCAAATTTCTAGCTAACGTGGGAAAGGCAATAGGAGGGAGACAGGAAAGAAAGTTCAGCCAACAAGTACAGGCTCAACACAGCTTATATCCACAAATTAACTTTTGTGGGACTGATTCTTAAACATATTCTAAAACATTAAGTTTTTAATCTGTTTTTCTTATTATTAGTTGAAAGTGAAAGTGAAAAGCACAAGAGTTCGTTGCACAGTCGTGTCTGAGCCCACCAGGCTCCTCTGTCCATGGGATTCTCCAGGCAAAAATACTGGAGTGGGTAGCCATTCCCTTCTCTAGTATTATTAGTTATATGAATCAAACCATAAAATAAATAAGCTTTTTTAGTTCTTCTTTTAATAGTAAGCTTATTTAACTTAATTAATATTGAATTAATGGCAATATCAGGTCCAAATGGAGTTATGTTGGTAATTTAAAACAAAAGTGACCTAGTCTTGCTAATGACTTACTGTCATGTGGCTTAGTAGTTTGAAGGCTTGATTTTGCGAACTTTATTTTAAAAATGTAATCAACTGACTTTAATTTTTAAAGCAGTTTTAGGTTTACAGAAAAATTAAAGAACAGTGAGAGTCTGCGCCCACTCACTGTTCCCCAGAGGTGTGCAAAGTTCCCCGTTACTAGCATTTGCTGCACCACGGTTATTCCCTGGTGGCTCAGATGGTAAAGCAGGATGGTCTACAATGCAGGAGACCCAGGTTCTATCCCTGGGTTGGGAAGATCCCCTGGAGAAGGAAATGGCAATCCACTCCAGGACTATTGCCTGGAAAATCCCATGGACAGAAGAGCCTAGTAGGCTACAGTCCATGGGGTCGCAAAGAGTCGGACACGACTGAGCGACTTCACTTCATACTTGCCACAACATGGCATGTTTGCTGTAAATGATGAAACGTCTTGGCACAATGTTTTTAAGTTTATATATTACTGGGCTACTTGCTTTTGGCTGTGCTGCGCGGGTTTTCCTACAGCTGTGGTGGGTGGGAGCCGTCCTCCAGTGGTGATGCTCGGACCTCTTGCCGTGGGTTCTCCTGTTGTGGAGCGTGGGCTCTAGGGTGCTCGGGCTCCAGTTAGCTGTGGCTCTGGGGCTCTCGAGCGTAGATTCAGTAGTTGTGATGCGCCGGCTTAGCTGCTCCACAGCATGTAGGATCTTCCCGGCCCAGGAACTGAACCTGTCTGTGTCTCCTGTCTTGGCAGGAGGATTCTTTACGACAGTCACCCAGGAAGCCCCCTGATGTCCATAGTTTGCATTAGGGTTCCCTCTTTTTGTAATACGTTCTCCAGATTTTGACAAATGTATAATGAATGACCAGTCTCCACCGTTAAGGTATCATTAGGACTGCTGCTGCTAAGTCACTTCAGTCGTGTCCAACTCTGTGCGACCCCATAGACGGCAGCCCACCAGGCTCCCCTGTCCCTGAGATTCTCCAGGCAAGAACACTGGAGTGGGTTGCCATTTCCTTCTCCAATGCATGAAAATGAAAAGTGAAAGGGAAGTCGCTTAGTCGTGTCCGACCCTCAGCGACCCCATGGACTGCAGCCTTCCAGGCTCCTCCATCCATGGGATTTTCCAGGCAAGAGTACTGGAGTGGGGTGCCATTGCCACAGTTTAGTCTAAAAATCCCTTGTGTTCCAACTGTACTTTCCTCCCTGCCCCCAACCCCTGGCAGACACTGATCTTTTTACCGTCTCCATGGTTTTGTATTTTCTGGAATGTCACAGAGTTGGAATCATACCCTTTTCAGACAGGCTTCTTTTACTTAGCAGTAGGCATTGAAAGATCCTCCATGTCTCTTCCTGTCTCTATAGCTCATTTCTTTTTATTCTGGATAATGTTGCAAGCTTATTTTCCTGAGTCGGAGCGGGGCAGATCAAGAAGCTAAATTGAGTAATCATTATAGAAAAAAGGTAGAAAACTATAAAGAAAAACAATTATTCAACTTTGCTCATAATTGTTTGAACTTCACAGCTCTTTGACTAGTTAGCATCAACAGCAAGCTAGGCGCCACCAGTTAAGTGATTCCATTTCATGCTGTGCATGCTGTCTAGGGCCTCCTTTTCTGACTCAAGTTTATAATCGTTGTAACCCCAAAGCAACTATTTTAACAAACATACATATATCCTCTTTAAGATAATGTAATTCTATTCAATTAAATTAGGGAGCTTTCACACTAATAATTAAGTTGGTTTTGCATATTCTGTGGGTCTGTTCTGATTATGTGTTTCTTCATAGTCCTTAATCTATTTAACAAATCTATTAAATTTGTTGCAGTCATTTCTGTGCTATCTTTCCAAAAAAAGTCAAGCAGAGCCAGTTCATCAGAAAACATTTCCACAGAAATTGAACACTTTTAAGATTCAGAGAAGTGACTCATTAAGCCACAATTCAATTAAATTTAGCAAGTATTTCTTGTACAACCACTGTCTTCTTGCGGTTGGCATAAGGGCCAAACTTCCTGTTCATTTTATTTTGACTATTTAATAAGAGCAGATGGAAATATCTTCTTCTGCAACACAAGAAGGGAAAAAGCCCAACTGTGTGTATTGAATTTTGAAGACAGGAGAGGAGAGATCTGAATGGAGGGTGAGGAGGTCTCTCACATGCGTGGCTCCCTTTGCCTCCATCTCCCAAATCTGCAGCATTTTTCACATCCGTGCCCTATAGGACCTGGTCAGTTCAGCTTTGAAAAGACTCAGCTGTCCACAAGTTCCTGGAAGGTCCCCGTGCCCTACAGAGCTGCACGTCAGCAGCATCATGGGATGCGGAGGAGAAGCAAATCTTTTCTCGGAAAAGGAGACTAAAGACTGGGGAGAAAGGGTGGACGCTGACCCACACGTGTGCTTTCAGGAGCAGAACTTCTCTGCTCTGGCACTCACGGTGACCCGAATGAAAAGACTGTGTGTCGCTGTGGCGTCTACCAGGTACAGTCCTTGTGAGGGTTTTTGAAACAGATTTCCTACCCCCAGAGCAAAATAGCAGAGATTTGAAGCCGTCTTCGATTCTGGTACAGCCAATACATACCAATTTATGGTTATCTTCACCCACCTGCATTCACCCAGCTCCAAAACTCTGATGCATGTTAGATTCCCCTTGCTTCTGCTCGTTTTAGTAAGCAAAGGATGAATTAAACACACACGCACCATGAATTAGTTGAGAACAGAAGCTTTCTCAGCACACCCAGTTAGCATCAGAGTGGTCAGCCAGCCATCCTGCTGTCTGCCACGTGGCGCTCCTAGGACAGCTTCCACTGGCCAGCTCCCTTTGGTGAGGGCTGGATGGATGCCTTGGTTGTCCTCTTTACCAAGACGAACTTCTTCACGGGACCAGGCACAAGACCCCGCCCATGTGCACACATCGGGCATCAGCCACAGAAACATCAGCTGATGGTGAACCTGCTTTCTCAAACATACTTCAAAGAAAAGAAAGAAAGCGAAATCGCTGTCATGTCCGACTCTTTGCAACCACATGGACTGTCGCCTACCAGGCTTCTCCATCCATGGGATTTTCCAGGAGAGAGTACTGGAGTGGGTTTCCATTTCCTTCCCCAGGGGATCTTCCTGACTCAGGGATCAAACCCAGATCTACTGCATTGCAGGCAAATGCTTTACCCTCTCAGCCGTCAGGGAAGCCATACATGTTTCAAAACGCACATTATTTTTATATTTTTTACATTTCTTTCTTTGATGACCAACCTCACTTTTAAGATAATTTCTTTAATAATGATAAAAATTCAGGTGGTGTTAATGAAAATGTGTAATACATGTTATAATTAGAATCTATTTTCAGTGTTCTATGCAGGATACAAATGAATTTGTTTAAATATTCACAGCATCCTAGACTTTTAAACATAGCAGCATTATTGCATAATATAACGTTTCTATATATCTGGTCTTAGTCATGTAAGAGGAGAGAAAATGAAATTTAAGCATGAAATAAAAAGTAGAGAAAAGAGCAAAAAAAAAAAACAAAAAACTATCTTTAGCTGAGATAAAAGCATTTCCTTTAAAAAAAAAAAAAAACCATTGTACCTAACAGTTTTCACCTTCACATGTAGAAATTAGAGCCCAACCCTCTCTGTCACATGGCAGAGAAGAGACCACACAGAAAAGCTGGTTAGCTGTTCTATTCTGTGCAAATTCTAACCTTAAATAGTTCTCCATAATGCTTCTGAGGAAAGGAAATAAATCTGCATGACATTCCTCTCTGTTTTCAAAGTTCCCTATATTCTGATTCCCATTGTGAAGGAGGGGGGATGTGGAAACTAAACCCACTTTACAAGACTGAGGATGCTTATTCACTTTCTTCATGCTTATTCGAGAGAATCAGTGATCAGGTTTCAGAGCACACATTCCACAGGTATGCCTCCCATCTTCCAAGCAGATGGAATCTATACACGAAATTACTGCTATGGATTCATTGAAAAGCAGAGGTTCATTTCCCGCAGTAATGGGGCCACATTCCAGTCTTTTCTGTCAAACCCATCACTCACACTGGCACTCAGGCTGGTGGCCCTGCAAAGCGATCCCGCAGCGCCTGCTGCCTCCAAATGCAAGTAATCAACATGTCAGCCTGCAATGCATTCCCATCTCTGAGGACCATCAATCGCCACTGTTCAGAGAACCTTTTCTATCAGCCTTTTTGGGTTTATACCTATGAGGATATTACTTCTGTGGTTGCACAAAGGAGAATAATTACTTGAAATGGCTTTGGTGACTCAGAGGTTAAAGCATCTGCCTGCCATGCGGGGGACCTGGGTTCAATCCCTGGGTCAGGAAGATCCCCTGAAGAAGAAAATGGCAACCCACTCCAGTATTCTTGCCTGGAGAATCCCATGGATGGAGGAGCCTGGTGGGCGAGTGACTTCACTTTCACTTTCAATATCTTTTTTAGCTTCTTTTCAGGAAACTGACAAGCACAAGTCAGACATTACACTCATCCACAGATCTTGGGGTGTCAGTATTCTGGTGCTACTGAGTCCTGTGGAGATGGGGTTGTGAGACTATCCAGTCGTTTAGACGCCTCCTCGAGGTCTGGGCTTCCCTGGTGGCTCAGATGGTAGAGAATCTGCCTGCAATGTGGAAGGCTGGGAATCGAAGGTTGGGAAGATCCCCTGGAGAAGGAAATGGCAATCCACTCCAGTATTCTTTTCTGGAGAATCCCATGGACAGAGGAATCTGGCAGGCTACAATTCATGGGGTCACCAAGAGTCAGACATCATTAAGTGACGGACACTCACTTTTCAAAGTGCAGGGAGCTTTCGTATTGAGAGACACACTTCATCCATGACAGACTGAATTAAAAGGGGCAGTTAATAATAAAAGAAGTAGGTAGATAACTTTGAATTAAAGTAGGAAATCTTAAAGGTCAAGAGAAGAACATAAAAAACAAAACAGCTTTTGACATCTCAGAAGAAGCAGTACTGAATTTTATTTCCCTCTATTGATTTCACCACTGTGAGTGGTACCTGGATTGCAAAGAAAACTTCAATAGCAGCAGCATTAACATGTTATGTTTTAGTCCTATGGAAAAAAAAAAAACTAAAACATGTCCCAGGTCAGCAGTAGCTCAGACCAGAAAACCCGAGAGCGAAGCAGTTTTCCTGCAAAAGATAGGTTCTCACAAAAAGAAGTTTACCAAATTCTGTAAGAGTTAAGAAGGAGGATTTTTCTCTCCTCTTGCCTGGAAGGACTAAGGCAAGCTTACTCAGTTGAGCTATTAGGATAAATGAAGTCTGTGGGTCAGGAGAAAACTCCTGGAGTTTCATTTTCAAGCCAGTTTAGATTATCCGATTACTTATAGTCACAGCACAGAAAGTCCAAATTTCTACAATTCCATGATTCATCTGAAGTGTAAGATAGGTTAAAGCTGATGTGTTTTAACAGGAAAACATGTGCTTCTGATTTAAAATGCTTGCAGCGATAAGTTCGATGCCGTAGTGACAATGAGTAGCCGCTAAGCAAGCTTGTGTGCACGCAGTCACTTCAGTCGTGTCCAACTCTTTGTGACCCCGTGGGCTGTAGCCCACCAAGCTCTTCTGTCCCTGGGATTCTCCAGGCAAGAATCCTGGAGTGGGTTGCCATGCCCTCCTGCGAGGGATCTTCCCAACCCAGAGATCAAACCCACATCTCCTTTAAGTCTCCTGCATTGGCAGATGGGTTCTTGACCACTGGTGCCACCTGGGAAGCCTTAAGCCCAGCTTAGATGGCAGAGAACTGGTTTCAGAAAGAAAAGGGAGCTGAGTGTCTTCAGCCTAGAGAAGGGAGAAGACAGTGGTTATAAGATCCTGTTAGTCAGGGGTCTCGCTCTGCCTTTTGAGACTCTTGAGTGGGGAGATTCAACCTCATCTGAAGCTAGTGAACCAGTGGGTGCTGCAGGGCACCCCAGCTACACCTGCAGGTCAGACCCTTCTGGGGTGGATCAAAAACCATCTAGCTGCTTTCCCATCCTTCTCCTGGAACCCCAGCGTCTAGTCTCAGTGTGTGTCTACACCACGCTGGGCTCCGCTCTGGTTGATGTGAAGCACGGAACAGACGGGACTTTGAGGCTAACAAGCAGCAGATGGCTGTAACTGCCTGAGCCATCTACGCTGGCAAATTGTCTTCTTTATTTGTGTACAATTTCTCCCCAGTTCTGGTGTGAGCAGAGATTTCTCTTTCTATGGAGCACAGTTGTATGGCCACCACGATTGGCAAAAATATTTAAGAAAAAGTGACGAAAATCCACAAACTGAACTTGAGTTAATTGGTCTTTATAACTCTTCACCAACATCTCAGCACACACACACACACACACAAGCCAGTCTTTAACGTGGTGTTTTCTCTGTGACAGTGAAGGCAGCATAAAATAGTGAAAAAGAAAACTGAAGTCAGATAGAGCTTGGCTTGACTTGCAGACCAATCCCCTGACTTGCAAGTTGACTCCTGGAAGGTGGTTCTCTCTCTGGAGTTTTAGGGGCTTGTGATCAAATTGATGGTAACAGATGTAAAGAACTTGGCACAGTAGGTGGTTAAAGCCGCTGGACAGATTGAGGATAAACAAAGAAACAGGTTGTGAATCCTCCTAAAACCAATCCCAGAAATGCCTTTTTAACCTTTAAGATGCAGCCCCAGGCTTCACCCAAAAGTACAAGACATTGCTGGCAAGATGGATGATGGTTTCCATCTCACATTTTTCATCTTCTCATTTCTAATAGACTCTTAAAAAAAGCCTAAAAGCAGTCTAGATGTTTATGAAAGAGGAGAAGGCATGGCTTGACATGACCAAAGGTCGAGCTGAATTTAGGATTCTCCAGGCTTCCAAGTTCTAGGTTTAGGATCTCAACACCTTTGGTCCAGGGTGGGGTCAGAGCGGGTGAACAGCAGGTGTTTCCTACTGTTCTAATCTGTGCCGAGCCTCCCCCCTAACAAAGCCCCCTACGCAGGCTTCCCGGCCATGACTTTCATCCCAAGCTCTCCAATCTCAGAAGACACATTGGTACCCATCTCTTCCAAAAGAGATAAAAATCATTTTTTAGTCCAAAAAATTTGTTGTTTTCTATTCATACATTCAAGAGATACTCTTTAAGCTCTGCCTAATTAAACATCAAGCTTATATGTAATTAACCTCAAAATAATGATTAAACATTATTACCTAGGAAGACGAACTCATTTCCTGGTTATCGGTTTTGGTAAACAATGGAGCTCTTGTAACAATTCTGAACTAATTAAAAATTGGAGAATTCTATACAAAGCTATCATCTCTCCCTTTATAGGGTGAAGAAGCAAATCTTTGTGTTACTTAAAAACCGTTTCGGCATAAAAGCTTCTGTTTTATATCAGTTTCACGTTGTAAATTGTCTAGGTATCAGTGCCTCTGTGTGTCGGTCACTCAGTTTTCTTGACAGTGTTAGTTGCTCAGTCATGTCTGACTCTTTGCAACCCCAGGGACTGTAGCCCCAGGCTCCCCTGCCCATGGGATTCTCCAGCCAAGAACACTGGAGTGGGTTGTCATTCCCTTCTCCAGGGGATCTTCCGAACCCAGGGATCAAACCCAGGTCTCCTGCACTGCATGCAGATTCTTTACCGTTATTAGTTAATGACTATCTAAGGCCTTAATATTACTTAAGAATGAAGTAATTACAATTTTTGCTAGCATAATGATTTCTTCTAACATATTCCACTTTAAAATTTCACAAAATAGAACACTTTAAAAATTCAAGATTACCTTCTCACATAGTTGAATACAATCATATGTATTCGTGAGTGTATGTGTCCATTTTAAACAAGCTTATAAACAGTGATGATTTAATTAACTCATAAAGATAACGTAGGAAACTTAGAAACTTTAAGTCATAAGAAATCTGATGCTGGTCTTGTACAAACCAAATTGTGGTGCTGATATCATAAGGGTAAACTGGATTTTAAAGACTCAATAATACTCAAGGTTCTTTGTTTACTTGAAAGGAGCCTTTTCTTCTTATCTTGTAACAATAGTAACAAAGGCTATTTTGTAAATATAGTTTTCAGTGTCCACAAAAGAAACGCAAATCACTTTATATTTTTCTTTCTGTCTTTTAGATATTTTTGGCAGGTAGTCCAAAATAAAAAATCTTAAAGCACATGCCTAATGACAGGATGATTATTTCAATTAATTAATTTTTTAAAGCTTCCCAAGAGAGAGAAAGAGGCGGAAAAAAATAGAAAAAAAAAAAAAAGAAGAAGACGTGAGGGAGCCAGCTTGAGACAGTTAAGAAATTACCACTGTAAAGAGCAAATAGCTTTCCTCTGCCAGAAGATAAAAGTTTTTATTCAGGAAAACCCATTTTGATGAATGTTTGCCTGCAAAAGATGGTTATCACAGCTGGTTTAGATAGTTTTGGGGGCCTTGAAATTTTTATCAAGGGTCATATTATAAAGTCAGCGTGTATAGTCCTTACAGTACAGACAGGCCGGGGAGAGGTGTCTACAAAATAGGTGCTCTCTGCTGTAGGCAGACAGGATAATCTCCTGCTGTTTCCCCTCCACCCCCATGGTTTCCAAGGCATCTCTCAAATGAATAACTGTGTTCCTGTCCAGAGTTCCCCACAGCAGAATTCTGAATGTCAGTTCAGAATCACCCCAGGTGAAACTGCCAGTTAAGCTGAAGTGATGTGGGAAAGCGGGGTTGATCCCAGAGCAGGCACACACTTTAGGTCCACGAGGCCCCGTGAGAGCTGCAGGGCCAGCGCTGGTGCAGCTGATGGAACCCTCCAGACTGAGTCAGCAGCAAGCCAGACGATGCCTTCTGACCCCCCGAAGACTGGGCAGAAGGCAGCTCTCAGGACGAGTCAAGACTAGTGAGGACGTTCTCACGCGGTTTAGAAGTAGCACCCGAGTCAGAGTTCGCCCAAAGACCTTCTGAGACATCGCCCGATGGTGACATGACTGTGTTGTATGCTAAGTCGCTTCTTTCACGTCCAGCTCTTTGCAGCCCCATGGACTATAGCCCACTAGGCTTCTCTGCCTTATGGGATTCTCCAGGCAAGAATACTGGAGTGGATTGCCACGCCCTCCTCCAGGGGATCTTCCTGACTCAGGGATCGAACCCGTGTCTCCTGTGTCTCCTGAGTTGCAAGCAGACTCTTTACCACTGAGCCACCAGGAAACTGTTTATTTGGAGGTGAACCTTTAAACCAGCCAAACGAGTTAAAGATGCTTCCTGAGGGAATTCCCAGGCAGTCCAGTCGTTAGAACTCTGCTGCTTCACTGCCGAGTCTCAAGTTCAGTCCCTGGTCAGGAAGCTAAAGATCCCGTAAGCCTTGTGGAGCAGTCAAAAAAAAAGAAAGAAAGAAAATGATTCTAGAGAGGGGAAATGGGAGGCAGAACAGAGAAAATTGGAACTATTTCTAACCGTCCTTAAAGAACTACTTGTTTAAACTTTTTTTTAAAATATGTTTTAAGAGAATGAGTAGATGTAGCCAGGTGAAGAGAGAGGGAAAATAGGGGAAAGGAAGCAAGTGGAGAAAAGAGCCTGGCGTGTGAGGACTGAGGGAAGCCCCTGTCCTGCCCGCAGGGAGGAGCAGGAGGGGACGGCGGCACGTCCAGCCGACACAGAGCGTGTTTGGTGACGTGTCTGCTTTATCGTGGCCCCCAGTCGCCTTCAACAGTTTCTTTCTCACCAGCCGCCTCGGCGAGCACTTCCGTGTGTGACCCCCAGCGCTTGGCTCCCCGCAGCGTCCGTTTCTCCTTCCAGCAGCCAAATAACAACCCCGGCGACCTCCGCTCCATCACTGCGGCCCAGACCAAAAGACATATCGATGGAAGGCATGATCTGAAGGTTTGCTGTGCCCTAGAAACTCACACAGTGATGATTAGTCTCTTATGAGTTTGAGTTGACTCCGGGAGTTAGTGATGGACTGGGAAGCCTGCTGTGCTGCAGTCCATGGGGTCGCAAAGAGTCGGATACGACTAAGCAACTGAACTGAACTGAGTGGCCTTTTCAGCTCCCGATGAACACAGAACACTCTGTGAACAATCAGCGGAGGAACAGTTTTCCATTTATTAACTAAGAAAAAGGATTCCAACACATTCTGGAAAGCTAACACTAAATGATAATAATCACCAAAGGAACTGTTTGGATGCTGAATGCAGAATGATGCAAAGAGGCAAAAAAATCTTCCCTATACTTAATGTTCTTACGAAAAGGCCTCTGTCCTTGAATTAACCTTGACAGGATTGTGTGTGAATAAAGGATTTTCTTTTTCAGAGACACACACTTAGAGATGGCAAGGTAATAGAAGGAAATGGCAACCCACTCCAGTGTTCTTGCCTGGAGAATCCCAGGGATGGGGGAGCCTGGTGGGCTGCCGTCTATGGGGTCTCACAGAGTCAGGCACGACTAAAGTGACTTAGCAGCAGCAGCAGAAGAGGGAAATGTTGCTCCCACTGTTTTTGCTTAATCGTTCTCTTTTGCAAACACGGCAGAAGTACTCAGTGAGATTTTCCAGAGGAAATCCTTGACATTGGAGTTTTAAAACCTTGTTGTTGTTCGTTAGCTCAGTCATGACTCTTTGCGACTCCATGGACTGCAGCACGCCAGGCCTCCCTGTTCGTTACCATCTTCCAGCATTTGCTCAAACTCATGTCCATTGAGTCAATGATGCCATCCAAGCATCTCATCCTCTGTCACCCCCTTCTTCTCTTATCTTCAATTGTTCCCAGCATCTGGGTTCTTTCCAATGAGTCAGCTCTTCACATCAGCTGGAGCTTCAGCTTTAGCATCAGTCTTTCCAGTGAATGTTCAGGGTACTGGAACAGTCACATTCATAGAGACAGGAAATGGACTAGAGGTTACCATAACCTTAGGAGAGGAGGCCATGGGGAGTTAGTGTTTCGTGGGGACAGAGTTTCAGTGTGGGAAGATAAGAACGTTCCAGAGATGGATGGTGGTGATGGCTACAAAATGGTGAGAATGTACTTGATGCCACTGAACTATACACTTAAAATGGTTAAAATAGTAAATTTTACGTTATATATATATTCTACCATAATTTTTTTTTTTAGTGGGTGAGTTATTTTCCTCTTCTGGGCGTCAGTGAGATCATCAGGACAATAAATGTGTTAAATCAGATGATCTCCCAGGATACATCCAAGTCTGCAAGTTTGAGACTCTCCATCCTCATGGGGTACAGCACCAACTTGGGGAGATGAGATGCGTGAATAAAAAGATAAGCTCTTGCTAGTTAATTTCCTAAGTACTCAGTTAGTGGTAAAGATAGGAATGTGTATTCTTCAGGGGAGGAGCAGAGCAGAATTGCAGAGGCCAGCTTTGGGGACAGTGTCTGCCTGAGAAAGATTCAGGCTTCATCTTGGGTGCTGGCAGTTTCGCTCTGCACCTGAGTGCACATCTTCTCATCCGTCCTCGGCTCACTTCCTCCGGGCTCTCCCGGCTTCCCGCCATCAGTCACTCCCTCTGCCCTCTGTCCCTGTCGGCTCTTTCTCCACAGCGTGGAGCCTTTCTCTCCAGACCCCAAGTCTGCGTCTGATTACTGCTTTCCCTCCCCCCACACACTAGTTTTATGAGAACCACCTCTGCTTCCTCACCTCCCAATTAGTCCTCAAGCCCCCACAATATTTAATTCCCCTCACCCATCACTCCACTGGTGGCTCAGCCAGTAGAGATTCTACCTACAGTGCGAGAGACCTTGGTTCAGTCCCTGGGTTGGGAAGACCCCCCTGGAGAAGGGAAATGGCAACCCACTCACGTATTCTTGCCTGGAGAATCCCATGGACAGAGGAGCCTGGCGGGCTACAGTCCACGGGGTCCCAAAGAGACGCACTCGCTTTCATCTCTCCACTAAACTTGCCCTCACTCGTGCCTCGCCCTGGGCCTATAACTACTAAACAAACAGGCACCTTTCCACCTTGTCTCCTCTGTGCCAGTTCTCGGCACTGGGTCCTGTGGGCCCAGGGCCATCCATGGTGGATGGCTTTGGGGGCACCACCCACATAGACGGGGGTCCGATTGGTGCCCCCAGGAGCTGTGCACTGTGTCACTGTGCCTTGCCTGAAACTCCACCCTTCCTGAAAACCTCTGCCTGCTCTGCTCTGGGATGTGTCTCCCCTGGCTTTTCCACGTCTCCTTGCCCTTCTTAGTCTCTCTCAGAGTCCTCTTCCTTCCCCTGCCCACCTTCAAGTCTGGTCTGACTGTGGTTTCCCCTTTGGCTTCCTTCCCTTCTGCTCTGGACAATGCCTTGGGCGAGCCTATCCGCCAATGTCCTCATCCCCTCCTGCTCCCTGCACACTGACTCCCTCCAGTCTGTCCCTCCAATGCCGACCTCTCCCTTGGACTCAAACCATCATTCAAAACTGTCTCATCTTCTTATTCCTGTCTTCCATGGGTGCAAACCTTCCTCACTTTTATAACAACCAAATGGAACTTTTCTTTCTCTCCTGAACCTGCGACTCCTCCAAATTAACCTCTCCAAGCCAGCGGCCCCACCCTGTCGGGCCCAGATGTCAGACCCACGTGGGCCCAAGCACAGAGCCACCCCTCACTCTGGGTGTGACCTTGGAAAAGTCACTGATCTCTCAGGGCTGCGCCCTTGTCTGTGAGAGGGGAAATGGTATCTATCGTGATGGGTTTGCATAAGGATTTAGCAGGATGTTTTATGTGAAAGACTTAGCTCCAGACCTGTGACGTCGAAAGCACTTGCTACCTGGTCATTCTCTTCTTCTCGGCCTCATTCCTAGTTCACCACCGGTCAGCAAGACCAGTGAAGCTCAGCTCTGGCGTTTCTCTTGAATCGGTCCTATCTTCTCATTCGCAAGACGAGTGTCTGAGTTCCGACAACCCTGCGTTACTGTAGTCGGTGGCTGAGTTGTCTCCTCGCCTCTGGTCCTCTGCCACTCCGTTGCACCCTCTACACGGCTGCCAGGGTTGCTGTTTCTACAACAGGAATCTGACCCTATCACTTCTCTGCTCAGAATACTTTACTGCTTCTTCATCGCCCCCAGTTGAAAGCACAGACTCCCTAGAATGGCCGTGCAAGGTCTGAAGGTCTGGCCCTGCCTGCTTCTCCTGTCTTCTCGTGTCTTCCAGCACGCTCTCAGCTTCCACCACACCAGACCGTCAAGACCCAAGTGTCACTGCCTCTGGAAACCTTCCATGGTCCTCTAGGTTCAGACAGGTGTCCCTGTAGACCCTGGGCAAGTAGCTAGCACAGCACTGTGAGTTACAGACTGCACATCTGCTCAAGGAAGGACCGTGTCTTTTGCATCTCCATCCCTTGCAGTAGTCAGGACAAGACCTTGCATGTGGAATTCAGTATGTATGTGGTAAATAAATGAGTGAATGAATGACTAAGCACTTGAATGGATAAACAGAGAAGTAAAGAGCATTGGAAAATGGAGAAAGATGGAAATGTTGACGTCATGAGGTTGAATGTCCGAGATGTTTGTTCTTATAATTTCATCATCGGTTATTCTTATAATTTCATCATTAAATGCTTATCAAAGTATATTGTCCTAAAACCATTCACCGTCTTTACAAGCATCCTCCCTACATCTGATCCCACTATTCCAGCCAGGGTTGTTTAGTGATTCATACTCTGTGTTATGATTACTTTACACTAGTCCTCCTGTGGAAGTCACTTTGTTCTTCTAACTGTGGAAACCTTACTCATTCTTTAAAGTTCATATCAAGACTCACCTCTCCTAAGCAGTATTTCTGGAAAATACTAGAAAATTTTGCCTGAGCTGACTTCCTAGGACTCACGTTTTGCTTGCCTGTCTAAAAAGAGCTTCACTGAATAATGTAAATAGTATGGTCTTTATGGAAAGTTGGAACAAGGTTTTAACCCAGCTCCAGTCTTTATGTAAAGTATGAGGCCTTGGGAAAATCCCTTGGCCTTTCCAGGCTTTAGGTTCCTGATTTGCTTGTTCAGATCAGGATAACAAAGCACATCTTTCTGGAGTGTTGCAAAGACTGAAGGAATCCTTTTGTATAGCACAAGACCTATGGTAGCCATTTGACCAATATTAGTTTTCTTCCTACTGGTTCTCACTTATGCACTTCTCTGGAAATTTCCTCTTCCTTTCTGGACCTGAGATGCCAGCCAGACCTCTCTCAGCTGAACTCCTGGCCCTGATCTCTTCTGGGCAGGGCTGCCCTTCATCCATCTAAANAAGATAAGAACGTTCCAGAGATGGATGGTGGTGATGGCTACAAAATGGTGAGAATGTACTTGATGCCACTGAACTATACACTTAAAATGGTTAAAATAGTAAATTTTACGTTATATATATATTCTACCATAATTTTTTTTTTTAGTGGGTGAGTTATTTTCCTCTTCTGGGCGTCAGTGAGATCATCAGGACAATAAATGTGTTAAATCAGATGATCTCCCAGGATACATCCAAGTCTGCAAGTTTGAGACTCTCCATCCTCATGGGGTACAGCACCAACTTGGGGAGATGAGATGCGTGAATAAAAAGATAAGCTCTTGCTAGTTAATTTCCTAAGTACTCAGTTAGTGGTAAAGATAGGAATGTGTATTCTTCAGGGGAGGAGCAGAGCAGAATTGCAGAGGCCAGCTTTGGGGACAGTGTCTGCCTGAGAAAGATTCAGGCTTCGTCTTGGGTGCTGGCAGTTTCGCTCTGCACCTGAGTGCACATCTTCTCATCCGTCCTCGGCTCACTTCCTCCGGGCTCTCCCGGCTTCCCGCCATCAGTCACTCCCTCTGCCCTCTGTCCCTGTCGGCTCTTTCTCCACAGCGTGGAGCCTTTCTCTCCAGACCCCAAGTCTGCGTCTGATTACTGCTTTCCCTCCCCCCACACACTAGTTTTATGAGAACCACCTCTGCTTCCTCACCTCCCAATTAGTCCTCAAGCCCCCACAATATTTAATTCCCCTCACCCATCACTCCACTGGTGGCTCAGCCAGTAGAGATTCTACCTACAGTGCGAGAGACCTTGGTTCAGTCCCTGGGTTGGGAAGACCCCCCTGGAGAAGGGAAATGGCAACCCACTCACGTATTCTTGCCTGGAGAATCCCATGGACAGAGGAGCCTGGCGGGCTACAGTCCACGGGGTCCCAAAGAGACGCACTCGCTTTCATCTCTCCACTAAACTTGCCCTCACTCGTGCCTCGCCCTGGGCCTATAACTACTAAACAAACAGGCACCTTTCCACCTTGTCTCCTCTGTGCCAGTTCTCGGCACTGGGTCCTGTGGGCCCAGGGCCATCCATGGTGGATGGCTTTGGGGGCACCACCCACATAGACGGGGGTCCGATTGGTGCCCCCAGGAGCTGTGCACTGTGTCACTGTGCCTTGCCTGAAACTCCACCCTTCCTGAAAACCTCTGCCTGCTCTGCTCTGGGATGTGTCTCCCCTGGCTTTTCCACGTCTCCTTGCCCTTCTTAGTCTCTCTCAGAGTCCTCTTCCTTCCCCTGCCCACCTTCAAGTCTGGTCTGACTGTGGTTTCCCCTTTGGCTTCCTTCCCTTCTGCTCTGGACAATGCCTTGGGCGAGCCTATCCGCCAATGTCCTCATCCCCTCCTGCTCCCTGCACACTGACTCCCTCCAGTCTGTCCCTCCAATGCCGACCTCTCCCTTGGACTCAAACCATCATTCAAAACTGTCTCATCTTCTTATTCCTGTCTTCCATGGGTGCAAACCTTCCTCACTTTTATAACAACCAAATGGAACTTTTCTTTCTCTCCTGAACCTGCGACTCCTCCAAATTAACCTCTCCAAGCCAGCGGCCCCACCCTGTCGGGCCCAGATGTCAGACCCACGTGGGCCCAAGCACAGAGCCACCCCTCACTCTGGGTGTGACCTTGGAAAAGTCACTGATCTCTCAGGGCTGCGCCCTTGTCTGTGAGAGGGGAAATGGTATCTATCGTGATGGGTTTGCATAAGGATTTAGCAGGATGTTTTATGTGAAAGACACCTGTGACGTCGAAAGCACTTGCTACCTGGTCATTCTCTTCTTCTCGGCCTCATTCCTAGTTCACCACCGGTCAGCAAGACCAGTGAAGCTCAGCTCTGGCGTTTCTCTTGAATCGGTCCTATCTTCTCATTCGCAAGACGAGTGTCTGAGTTCCGACAACCCTGCGTTACTGTAGTCGGTGGCTGAGTTGTCTCCTCGCCTCTGGTCCTCTGCCACTCCGTTGCACCCTCTACACGGCTGCCAGGGTTGCTGTTTCTACAACAGGAATCTGACCCTATCACTTCTCTGCTCAGAATACTTTACTGCTTCTTCATCGCCCCCAGTTGAAAGCACAGACTCCCTAGAATGGCCGTGCAAGGTCTGAAGGTCTGGCCCTGCCTGCTTCTCCTGTCTTCTCGTGTCTTCCAGCACGCTCTCAGCTTCCACCACACCAGACCGTCAAGACCCAAGTGTCACTGCCTCTGGAAACCTTCCATGGTCCTCTAGGTTCAGACAGGTGTCCCTGTAGACCCTGGGCAAGTAGCTAGCACAGCACTGTGAGTTACAGACTGCACATCTGCTCAAGGAAGGACCGTGTCTTTTGCATCTCCATCCCTTGCAGTAGTCAGGACAAGACCTTGCATGTGGAATTCAGTATGTATGTGGTAAATAAATGAGTGAATGAATGACTAAGCACTTGAATGGATAAACAGAGAAGTAAAGAGCATTGGAAAATGGAGAAAGATGGAAATGTTGACGTCATGAGGTTGAATGTCCGAGATGTTTGTTCTTATAATTTCATCATCGGTTATTCTTATAATTTCATCATTAAATGCTTATCAAAGTATATTGTCCTAAAACCATTCACCGTCTTTACAAGCATCCTCCCTACATCTGATCCCACTATTCCAGCCAGGGTTGTTTAGTGATTCATACTCTGTGTTATGATTACTTTACACTAGTCCTCCTGTGGAAGTCACTTTGTTCTTCTAACTGTGGAAACCTTACTCATTCTTTAAAGTTCATATCAAGACTCACCTCTCCTAAGCAGTATTTCTGGAAAATACTAGAAAATTTTGCCTGAGCTGACTTCCTAGGACTCACGTTTTGCTTGCCTGTCTAAAAAGAGCTTCACTGAATAATGTAAATAGTATGGTCTTTATGGAAAGTTGGAACAAGGTTTTAACCCAGCTCCAGTCTTTATGTAAAGTATGAGGCCTTGGGAAAATCCCTTGGCCTTTCCAGGCTTTAGGTTCCTGATTTGCTTGTTCAGATCAGGATAACAAAGCACATCTTTCTGGAGTGTTGCAAAGACTGAAGGAATCCTTTTGTATAGCACAAGACCTATGGTAGCCATTTGACCAATATTAGTTTTCTTCCTACTGGTTCTCACTTATGCACTTCTCTGGAAATTTCCTCTTCCTTTCTGGACCTGAGATGCCAGCCAGACCTCTCTCAGCTGAACTCCTGGCCCTGATCTCTTCTGGGCAGGGCTGCCCTTCATCCATCTAAAGCATGATGCCAAAAGGCTGCAGGAATGACTCATCCTCATGGATTATCATTACACCCTTGGAGGAAACATTTGTATGTTTCTTGCATTATTGGCAAGTTTTCCTCAGTTTTGGTCATTGACTTACAGGTGTATATAAATATATATATATATGTATATATATGTGTGTGTATATATATATATAGGCTTATATATATATATGTGTGTGTGTATATATATATATATATAGGCTTCCCCTGTGGCTTGTGGGATCTTAGTTCTCCGAACGGGGATCAAACTTGTGCCCCCTGCGTTGGAAGCACTGAGTCTTAACTATTGGATCACCAGGGAAGTCCCTACGGGTATATATCAATGCACAGACAGAGTCAGCTGTATTAGTGAGTCCATGGGCTGTTTGATACCAATACTTGCCTGGGACAAACACTGGGACAGTCCTTGCAAATATGCAGCCAGTGAGCTGACTGTTAGAGATGTAGGTGGCCTATTAATTGGTCCATCTTCCTGTATGGGCAGCTCCGCAGAATATAGACAGTATGAACTCAGCATCAGAAGACTTTAATTAGAGTTCATGGTTTACCACTGGCCATATCATTCACCTTAAAACCTAAATAAAGAAACAAACAGTCAGCCAACCAGAGGTATAGAATTCGTACAGAATTTAGACTCAAGAGATAATTTTCTATGCCATGTTAACCTGGGGTATCCTCTAATGCACAATAATGAAGTCTCCTTTATGTACGGTTGGGAAGGTCCCCTGGAGGAGGAAATGGTAACCCACTCCAGTATTTTTGCCTAGAGAATCCCACAAACAGAGGAGCCTGGTGGGCTACAGTCCACGGAGTCACAGAAAGTCAGATATGACTGAGAGACTGATACTATAGCAGCTGCTGCTGCTGCTAAGTCGCTGCAGTTGTGTCTGACTCTGCAACCCCAGAGATGGCAGCCCACCAGGCTCCCCCGTCCCTGGGATTCCCCAGGCAAGAACGCTGGAGCGGGTTGCTACTTCCTTCTCCAGTGCATGAAAGTAAAAAGTGAAAGTGAAATCGCTCAGTCATGTCTGACTCTTAGTAACCCATGGACTACAGCCCACCAGGTTCCTCCATCCATGGATTTTCCAGGCAAGAGTACTATAGAATTTGGGCCAAAACATAATCTCTGGTGTTAAGTCCCTGTGGATGGAATTCACAAGCTTTATTGTCCAGCCATATTTAGTGGCCCTTCAGCCATGCCCCGTGCTCACCACTGGACTCTCCAACTGAAACGCCCCCCATCCCTCTGCCCACCCTAGTGGGAGCTCAGCCTGCAGTGCCCACGTTGGACCCCAGCTTCCTCCCCAGCCACTTCCGACTCCCAGAGCAGGTGTCTCTCAACCACACATGGCCCTCTGTGGCCCTGCTCTGTTGTTTGATGGTTTCCTTTGTGCCTGTCAATTCTTCCTGGCAAATTTCATCTTAGTCATCTTTGTGTCCTCTACAGGGATGTATGCAGAGACAGGCACATAGTAGCTGCTCAGTAAACACCTGTAAATACACTGACCTACCAGGCAGAGAAGAGGAGGTGGGCAGTCAGCACCCCGAGACCTGGGAGAAAGGCTGTCTCCTCCAGGGCTTGGAGAGCTGGCTGGCTGACTCAGCAGGAGCTCCCTGGGTCCATCAGCTTCAAGACTTGGCACAGTTGCAGCTGAAGTTTCTGCTGAGCAGGGTCATAAATATGTAACCTGAGAACATAATGGTGAGAACGGCTCCTTCTTTTTCAAATCCTAGACTCCAGAACAGAAATACACGCCACCACATCTAGAGCATATGAATATAAGAAAAGCATGTGAATATAAGAAAAGCACATTTTCCGGAAAGTGTCCTTCTTCATCTTGAAGTAGTGGATAGAGAATGACCTTTGAGAGGGCTGGGACAAAGCCCAAAGTGCTACTAAATTGGAAACCTGTTTAATGGCTGAGACAGCTTACCTCCCGATCAATTATGGATGCGCTACCATTTCAAGATTACATTATGGTGTCACCGACTGTGATCAATGGATGGGAGTCTCGGCTGTATCCTGTTATAACAAACAGGATTGAAGACTAATTTGTGATCACTCTTGGTTGCATAAAATAAAATGTGTTTAGCAAATTCTTTGGATTTGTGGATTGCCTAAGAATCTACAAATCTGCAGTGGCCCTTCTCCAGGTACATTCAAAGGGTAAGAGAGAAGTCATGTAAAGCCTAGTGCTTGACTTCTTGTCTCGATTTCTAACCAAAACTAAAAAGGAAAAGAAAGTTGGCTCAAAGAAAGAAGTTGCATTGTAAGTAAATAATATCCAAAAACCAAAAGAGGGAACATCAAAGAACAGAGGTAATCTTTTTTTAACCTGTTTATCGTTGTGCTGGGGGGAAAAAAAAAAAAACAAAACCATCTCTAGTAATTCATATTAGCGTTCCTTTTTTATTTAGCTTTTGTTTTTATCAAAGTGATACAAGCACCTTGTTCAATGTATCAAATAGCTCTGTATGGCTCATTAGGAAAAACAGCCACCCAATTTTCATACTTTTGTTGTTGTTTCTTCGTGCGTTTGTCTCTAAACCTCCGAAGACATTTATTTGCTGCTCAGGGGGTCAGTAAACTTTTCCTAGAGTGAAACAGGGAACACTTTGGGACCATCCGGTCTCCATTGCAGGCCCTCGACTCTGTGGTTGCCGTCTAAAAGCAGCCGCAGACGATATGTAAACTAATGATGTGGCTGTGTGTCCCAATAAAACTTTATTCGCAAGCACAGGTGGCTGGCTGGTGGGTCATAATTTACCAAGCCCTGGACTCCATCTTGAATTTCTGCTTTTGAGTCCATCACCATCAGCTGACCTCTCACTGTGGAAGGTGATTAGGCTCTTTACAGCCGACAGCGCCCTCTCCACCTCCCTCCCGTCCACACACTTCCTGTGCCGCCATCTTTCTAGCAGGAAGCCTGCTTCTCTGACTTCGGATCAGTATAGGGTGTTTATATTAGCATGACCTTATGTATGCTTTTCATGGCTGAACCATGAATTATTTCCTTTCTCAAACAGTCTCATTTTCCCTCAAAGTAGTAATTATCTTGCTCTTCCATTTGGTAAATTTTCTATGAATTGATGACGAGTTCAGAGTCAAATTCTCCCAATTGTTAAATCTTCCTTCAGTATAAGGATTTACACCTGTCAGTCCACTTCATTTCCTTAGAGATCTCTCTTCCGGAGCACTCTGACTGGAGAGACCAGCCATCATCCTTGTATCTCTTTTCTCCATCATCACCAGCTTCCTTGGTGGCTTAGACAGTAAAGAGTCTGCCTGCAGTGTGGGAGACCCGGGTTCGATTGCTGGGTCGGGAAGATCCCCTGGAGAAGGAAGTGGTAACCCACTCCAGTATTCTTGCCTTGAAAATACCATGGACGCAGGAGCCTGGCAGCCTACAGTCCACAGGGTCACAAAGAGTTGGACACAACTGAGCAACCTCACTTCACTCTCCATCATCATCGAGACTCCCTTAGCCTCTGGATTGTTAGAGTCCCTCTGTCCTGACCGCCATAACCTCCTCCTCTAATCAAGGGTTTAGCAGAGGCTTTCCGAATTGGGGGATTCCAGGCACAGGTAGTAAGGGTATTTTCTTTTTTTTTTTTTTTTCTCTCCGCCCCAGTCATTTCTCTGCAGCTTCCTGAGAAAGGGTACCTAGGAGTTACATTTTCTGAAACGTCACAAGTTGCAAAGTATCTTTATTCTCCCTCACACTTAATTGAAGCTAGACTGAATATGGAATCCCTGATTAGAAATCACTTCCCTCCCGAATTTTAAAGGAATTTTTCAGTTGTCAACAATGTTGCTCTCAAGAAGTTCCGTGCCATTCTAATTCTTGATTCTTTACTTGAATACAGTGTTTTTCTAGATGCTTTTACGTTCCCATATTCTGAAACCCCAAGAATATTGTTTGGTTTGTCTCTATTTTTCATCATTCTTAGAGGTGAACAATGGACCTTTCAACCTGGAAAGCCATTCTCTTCCGCTTTAGGACATTGCCTTGAATTGATTTTGGGGGGACAGTTTCTTCTCCCTCATTTTCTTGTTTTGTTTTGTTTTTAATAAGCTTTGGCTGTGCTGGGTCTCTGCTGACCTGTGGGTTTTTCTCTAGTCACAGCAAGCAGGAGCCACTCTTCGTTGCAATGCACAGACTTCTAGTTGTGGTGGCTTCTCTTGATGTCTAAGCAGCAAGAGCTTTAGAACTAGAGCTGTAGCCCTAGAGCACGGCTTCAGCACACCTGGGCTTCCGCGGTTGCAGCTCACAGGCTCTCGAGCAAGGACTCGGTAGCTGCGGCACACAGGCTCAGTTGCTCCCTAGCATGTGGAATCCTCCCCGACTACGTGTCGGACCTGTGTCTGCTGCATTGGCAGGCGGATTCCTATCCACTGTGCCACAAGGGAAGTCCTTCTCCTTCATCTTCTACTCTTTCTTTCTCGAATTTATATTCAGATATCAGACCCCATGGACTAATCCTCTAATTTTCTTATCTTTTCTGTCATTTGTTCAGTTTCTTTATTGCTTGCCTTAAATCTTGAGAGGTGCCTTGAAATTTACGTTTCAGAGCTGCTCACTGAGCTTTTCATTTCTTTTATTACATCCTCAATTTCTAAGAGCTCTATTTTTCCTCCTCTGATTGTTCCTTTTTTATGTCATCTGTTCTTGGTTCCAGGAAACTGTGTATTACCCTCGGAGGATATTAACAACACTCTTCTTCTCGTTGTTCTTTCTCTTGGTTCAGGCTCTGTCCTCCAAAGAGCTCTTGCTTGTTTGTTTAGCCATATGTATTTCTCTTTGGCCTTCGCCTGTGTTTGAGACACTTCCTCAAACGTCTAGTGATCCTTTAACAGGTGCTCATATTTACAAGTGAGGCACTCAAAATATGACTGGGAGTTCTGTGCACACAGATGGGACCTGAGACCTCTGGGTTTTACTGTCTGAGGAGCCCCTGATGTCAGCATCAGCGAGGCTGGGTTTTTCTTTCTTTCTTTTTTTTTTTTTTTATGGATTTAATCAAAAGCTCCAGAGTAGAATTTTCCGTTCTTGCCTGGCGTGCAGACCCCTGGCTGCCGTGTTCTCGAAGCTGAGGAGGGAGAGAGCTGCAGGGTCTCAGCCAGTGTGTGACCTTGGACTTGCTTCTCTTGCTACTCTCCCCTGTGCCTGGAGTCCCCCAGTTCGGAGCCGCTCTGCTAAATCCTCTCCAATGAGTAAATCTTGTCTTCTGCCTGAGGAAAGAAAAGGCAGTTTCCGTATTTAGGGATCTAAAGGTATAACTGTCCTTAACAAACTTCCAGTGAATCCTGTTTTTCTAGCTTCACATCCACACCCACAGTCAGTGGTAACTCTTGCCTTCAATTATATTAACCACGAAAATTGGGTTGCTTCTCGGCTCTCTCCACCTAAGTTTAAATTTCCATTTCCTTGGGTATGCTGCCACTCAAGAGGCTTCAGTTGTTTTTCAGCTTCCAAAATGTTGTCTTGGGACAACACTTGCCCTCCTTTTTGTGGGATTTATGGAAAGCAATGTCGTGCATATGTGTTCAATCCACTCTCATAACAGGAAGCTGCCAGCCCTTCCATTTTAGAGGAAGTTTGAAGTATGCATACAAAAGGTGCATTTTGAAATACTGTATTCTGATGTGTTAAAGCTGGAGTCATGGCATTCTTTCTAATTTGCTTTTCAAAAAAGATGAATTGGTTAATTTAAAAGATGTACAAAGAACTTTTTCGAATAGTGAAGTTTTGCTGTTAAAACTAATTGTGTTTTAAAACTGTGATTTTTCTTCCTCCTCCAACAGTGAATTTTTTTCTGGCTTTAAGAAGGATGCTCAGGAGAAAATATAAAGTTGTATACCAGTTGTATATGGATTATTTATCATAGGATTATATGTAACTATATGCAAGTAATTTTATAATTATAAAATTAGTATGTGTTTATTGCAGAAAACTTGGGAAAAGCAAAAAGTATAAGCTAAATTTTTGAGATAAGCTTAAAAACCAGTAATATTCGCAGCAATCTCAGAAAGCGTGACAATTTTGGTGCGATGTCCATTGTGTTATACACGTGGTTACGAGCTAATATACTGACGCATCAGGATCATTTTTAAATTAATAATTTTTAAATGGGTCCAATTTTTAATGTTGATGTATTCCTAGATTTTCTAAGAAACTTCTATTTTATAAAGGGAAACATGCAGTAGTGGACTTGTGTGTTTATTCTTTAAGCATATTTGTTGAAGAGTGATGGGGTCTATTATATATAGTTCAGATTCAACCTCACGCACAACTGTCAGACATAATTCACTTTATAGTCACTCATGCCTACGTAGCACTGCTTCTTTGCCTTCAGGCTTTCCGCTGGGAAAACAGTTTATTGTACCTGAAGCCTTCAGTTGAGATGAAAATGTTGTTAATTGCTCTGGCAGTGGAAAGAATAGTAAAAGGAATAAACAATTAGGAAACTCGTGGATTAAATCTTTTTTGATATTTAAGTCTTTCCGTTATTTCTCTGGCCTGATGAGATTGCCTTCATAAAGCACCACTCGTGGAATATTCCGTTTCTATGAATGTGCTTAGGTTTTATAAGTCCTACTTTGCCTACCACCAAACCAAATTCAGTACAGACTTTTACGTATGAAAACCTAAAATTATGCCCAGACTATTCCTTCAACAACATACAGTTTCTGAAAGCAATGTGTAGGCCAAAATATATATTCGTATTTATTATTTGCACTTTTGTTGAACAAACAGCTACTGAGATCCCAATGCTTTCTTCGTATATAGTACCTGTTATTCTCTCTCTGGAGCATCCTTCTTAGTGCATGAAGAAAATCCATCATTGGGGGAGGAAGAAAAAGCAGGGAGAAAAAATAGATGACAAGAATGTGGCAGGAACCCAGTCCTGAGACCTAAGGTCTTAGGAATAAGGGAGTGGCTAAAGATCCACGCAGAACAGCGTCCTGCCACTGGCCTGCAGGAAGACTGCGTCTGCTGCAGCGGGAGCAGCAGTCAGGTCAGCTCCTACTGCCCAAGGCCATGGCCAGGGTCAGACTCTCAGATGGAATTAAACGCTTGGGTGGGGGTTAAAGATGACGTGATGATTTCAGAGATAGAGAAACAAGTTACCTTGGGCACAGTTAGAGTCCCTTGAGCAGCCAGGAAATCAAACCAGTCCATCCTAAAGGAAATCAACCCTGAAAATTCACTGGAAGGACTGATGCTGAAACTGAAGCTCCAATACCTTGGCCACCTGATGCGAAGAGCTGACTCATTAGAAAAGACCCTGATGCTGGGAAAGATTGAAGGCAGGAGGAGGAGTGGGTGACAGAGGATGAGATGGTTGGATGGCATCACCAGCTTGATGGACATGAATCTGAACAAATGCTGGGAGATAGTGGAGGACAGGGAAGCTGGAGTGCTACAGTCCATGGGGTTGCAAAGAGTCGGACATGACTTAGCAACTGAATAACAAGGACGATAAAAATCATTATCTGGTTTCCATTATCTAACACAAATTAGAATGATCTGGGTGGAATATTAGAGACAGGCACACTGACTACTAACTGGGTTTTCCCCAATGGCTCAGTGGTCAAGAATCTGCTAACAATGCAGGAGTCTCAGGAGACGCGGGTTCGATCCCTGGGTCAGGACAGTTCCCCCGGAGAATGACATGGCAACCTACTGCAGTATTCTTGCCTGGAGAATCCCATGGACAGAGGAGCCTGGCGGGCTACAGTCCTTGGGGTCACAAAGAGTCGGACAGGACTGAAGCAACTTAGCACACATATACACTGACTACAGTAAGAGCAGACAGCTAGATGCTTATCAGTAAAAGAGTAGATAAACAGTAAAATAGGAAAGGTCAGAAATGCATGGAGTCTCACTTTGCAAAGCAACAAAAAGCCTAAATAGCTCCAGAGGCACCAGTGTATACATTACTAAGAAGAGAGGGTTGTTATTCACTTAAATGTAGCAGATTAGTTAGGACACATATAAAGTAGCCTTTCCCACACCTGAAATAAATTTGTTGCTTCACAGTTTCATTTCCTTTATTAGCGAGAAACCTTTTATTTGGAATGGTTCTTCCTCATTTCGCTGCCTTGTATTTTTTCTGAATCCATGATGGATTACTAAAGGACTTCATAGATCCCAAATGAAGTTGCAGAATGATAGATGCCTTCTCCCAGCACAAAAACAGAGGAGCAGCAGTTTAAATTCATGGTACCATTCTTCTGATGATGGGTACATATAAGTAAAACAATCAGCATTGTCAAGATAAACTGCAGTTTGCTTGGTGTCAAAGAGAAGGGGACGACAGAGGATGAGATGGTTGGATAGCACCACCAACTCAGTGAACTTGAGTTTGAGCAAACTCCAGGAGATAGTGAAGGACATGCCAGAGGAGCCTGGCATGCTGCAGTCCATGGGGTCACAAAGAGTTGCACACAACAGCGACTGAGCAAAAGGCAATGGTAGAGCGCGCCTGGGTTTTAGACCAACCCTCGTTTTAAAGCTCAAGTCTGCATGCACAGTGAGGGAAGTCTTGGGTGCCCTGAACTAGAGTCTAAGTTCATCCTCGTTCATCCTCTTCAGTGCCTGCCAGACCCTTGGGCTTTTGGGATTCCTTTCTCAAGACAGCTTTGAGCTGCTCACTCCTCTGAGTACCTAGATCCAGGGGAGTGTCCTGCAGGCTGATCACCTTGGAGGAAGACACCTGAGCTAGTTGTTCATCCCGCATTCTTCAAACTGCCAGGAAGGTCTTGTCCCCACTGAGATGACATCACCTGCTAAGCTTCCCCTTCCCCCTCCCCATTCTCATTTCATTAGCAATGTTCGTGTTCACACCCTTCAATGTGAATATGAGGGGTGTTAATGAATACAACCCATCTGCATAGCTCCTGTGATGCTTTTTCATAATAAGTCCAGTGAAAGGCAGTAAACAGGCATCTGGGAAAGCAAAGAGCAAGCATGGGATGTGACTCAGGTTGTTCAGTGAATCTGAAAGGGCCACGGACCTTCTAAACCGGTTTGGATATCCATCCCTAGGTCTTTAGACACTTGTGAGCCTGCACAGTCCCACAGCCCGAAAGCCTTCCCATTAGGTTCATTTTTAAACCAAGCAGCTGGCGTGGTGCATGAATTGCAAGAACACGGTTAACCTTGGCAAATGGGCTTCATGGTCCGAATGGCTAATTACAAATTTCCTTCCATTAGGAGTTACAGCCTCATCGAGATTCTACCGCCCGCTCCTGAGTTTGAATCTCCATACAACAAAGGGGATTTATTACGAGAGAGGAGAGGGAAAGGAGAGCATCCTTCTCTTTCTCAGGAGCCAGACAGTCAGGAAAGAACAGACTGAAAGAATAAAACATCTGTCAACTCAGTTTACCAACTCCGGCCTGCCTTTTCCGAGTTTTTGGTAATCAAAACATTAGGAAAGGGACTGTAACCTCTCTTCCTGAAGGATTTACTTTAATAATCTGCTAAGCTTCCCCTTCCCCCTCCCCATTCTCATTTCATTAGCAATGTTCGTGTTCACACCCTTCAATGTGAATATGAGGGGTGTTAATGAATACAACCCATCTGCATAGCTCCTGTGATGCTTTTTCATAATAAGTCCAGTGAAAGGCAGTAAACAGGCATCTGGGAAAGCAAAGAGCAAGCATGGGATGTGACTCAGGTTGTTCAGTGAATCTGAAAGGGCCACGGACCTTCTAAACCGGTTTGGATATCCATCCCTAGGTCTTTAGACACTTGTGAGCCTGCACAGTCCCACAGCCCGAAAGCCTTCCCATTAGGTTCATTTTTAAACCAAGCAGCTGGCGTGGTGCATGAATTGCAAGAACACGGTTAACCTTGGCAAATGGGCTTCATGGTCCGAATGGCTAATTACAAATTTCCTTCCATTAGGAGTTACAGCCTCATCGAGATTCTACCGCCCGCTCCTGAGTTTGAATCTCCATACAACAAAGGGGATTTATTACGAGAGAGGAGAGGGAAAGGAGAGCATCCTTCTCTTTCTCAGGAGCCAGACAGTCAGGAAAGAACAGACTGAAAGAATAAAACATCTGTCAACTCAGTTTACCAACTCCGGCCTGCCTTTTCCGAGTTTTTGGTAATCAAAACATTAGGAAAGGGACTGTAACCTCTCTTCCTGAAGGATTTACTTTAATAACTTCCTAATAACTTGCTGGTTTTGATTGCATTGTAGGCTATTCCTGAAGAATTTATCATCTAATATACCATTTGTCAGCAGAGGCTCTCTATCGATGGGTGGAAAGACTGATGAATTGGCTATTAACATAGATAAGAAAACATATCGATTGAGTTGATTTTGCATTCTGTAATCCTCTAGACAGCAACAAAGCATGGGAGATACACTCTGTACTGAAGACCTGCTCTTCCCTTTATATCCTGTTAAGACTCTTGCATGCTTTATTCTGGCAAAGTAGATCATGACCGTGATGAAAAGATCATTGTGGTGATCATATGCCTTTACCATAAAAGTGAATTAGAGGGAAATTTTTGTAACTCTCAGTACAGAAATAATTATGATACAAAAACCCTATGTCTTTTTGATATCCAGAGTTCAGTTGTGATATTAAAAGCCTTGTCAGTGGCATTAGTTCTGCCCTGTAGAACTGTGCTAGTGATTGCATTTATAAATGAACTCACTCTCCTTTCACTTAGGGAGGGCGACCCACAGTGTCTTCACCCTCCTGCTGGGGGAGAGATCCCAGGTTTCTTATCAGAGGTGTTGATGACTATGCCCTCCCAGGGGTTGCTGTGCAATTTCCCCGAGTCGTGTCAACCAACGCAGAGAGTTTCAGGGATCACACTGAGGTCTTGCAGAATGGATAATGCTTATTCTCATTCTTGCCAGACATTTTGTCCATTTTCATCTTTTCTTCAACACTGGAATGTGGGAAGCAGCAGGTAGTGATGATTCCACGACAGAGATCTGAGACCTAATAAATAATTATTAAGGTGCCTGCTATACCTCACGTCTGTGCTAGACCCTGAAATGAAACAAAGATAAATCAGACAAGGGGACTGTCATTAAAACCCTTACCATCTAGACTAAGATGTGTACAAAAATTAATTTAATACCTGGTAGAATGTAAGAAGTATTTAACAACTTCTTCATAAGGTGTTCTTGGAGTTTAAGATATACTTGCTGATGTAGGCTGTTTGCCAATGACTGTGAGGCCGGTGAACAGGCAGATTACCTGATATACATGCTTTCAGAGCAGAAATATTTCTTCTAATAAAGGGAGGAGCTGCCAGACAAGGTGTACCACTCAAACCGAGGCACTGCCGTGGGAAACCAGAGGACATGCAAGTATTGGGTGTGGCTCCAGGCAATGTGTGTAATATGGAGCATCTGGGGGGCTGAGATCATGAAGGCTGGAAGCTCAGGTTGAGGAGCTTTGGACTTCTATTGGGCAAGCCATGAGAGTTGTTGCAAATTTTTCTTTTTAAGAAGAAAAAAGATTATTATTTCTTACATTAAAAAATTTTCTTATTGTAAGTCTTCAAGATTTATAATAAAGGTGCAATAATCCAGACGGTGTGGTACTGACAAGATTATAAACAAAATAACAGGATAGTTAAGTATACAGAATAGATTCCAGCAATAGACCCACATATGTATGAAAACTGAGTTTTTTTAATTGAAGCATAGTTGATTTACAATATTTCATGTGTACAGCAAAGTGCATGAGTTATATATGTGTGTGTGTGTGTGTATACACATATATACGTGTGTGTGTGTGTGTGCATCGATTATTTTTCTGATTCTTTTCCATATAGGTTATTACAAGATATTGAGTATAGTTCCCTATGCTGTACAGGAGGTCCTTGTTACTTATCTACTTTATATACAGTCATGTGCATCTGTTGATCCTAAATTCCAAATGTATCCCTCCTCACCTTTTTTCCCTATGGTAATTATGTTTCTTCTCTAGTCTGTTAGTCTATTTCTGTTTTGTAAGTTCGTTTGTGTCCTGTTTTTAGATTCCGCGTGTAAGTGATGTCATGGTACTCCTCTTTCTCTGACTTACTTTCGCTTAGTATGTGAAAAGTCCATCCACGGTCCATCCAGGTTGCTGCAAATGCTTTCTTTCGTGCTGTTCTGGCTGAGAATATTTCGTTGTATATATGTAGCACATCCTCTGTATCCATTCGGCTGTTGATGGACACCTGGGCTGCCTCCATGTCTTGGCTGTTGCAAATTGCCCTGTAATGAACATTGGGATGCACATATCTTTCTGAATTAGAGTTCTGCAGTTTTTTTCAAGTGATGAAATGCCACCAGGAGGGCAGGAATTCCGAAGTGTTTAAGGTCTCCAATTCAGAATCCAGAAAAATAAACCTACCAAAACAGCAAGGAAGGGGTTCAGCTCTGATACAACTCTCCATGGTTGCACCTCCAGTGAGACTGGAAGCTGGGCCTGGGGTGGCAGAGGAGGATGGACAGAGTAGTTTTCCTAAAGTCAAATGAGGAGATTTTTTAACCGAGCACATTATCATGGTCAGATTCATCCAGCAAGATCATTAACAAGTCATGGTGATTTCCCATTTAAAGGAAGCTATACACAATCTGTACCCAAAATAGCTCCCAAAGCAAAGTTGGGCTGATGTACAGGTTGGATCCATTCTTCCAGCAAAGGAGCAAAGTCTCCTGAGATCTAGGTGGAGGGAATTTACACAATATGTCCAATACAATTATCAGGCAAAATTATCTCAATGCTTTCTTGATATGCTGAGAATAAATTTCCCTAGTGTTTTGAATTATTTTATTTACGTATGTGTATATGTATTTGCTTTGGCTGTGCTGGGTCTTCATAGCTGTGTGTGGGCTTTCTGTAGCTGCAGCAAGCGGGGCTACTCTCTAATTGGGATGCACCCACTTCTCATTGTGGTGGCTTCCCTTGTTGCAGAGCACAGACTCTTGGGCGTGAGGGCTCAACAGCTGGGGCACACAGGCTTAGTTGCTCCATGGCAAGTGGAATCTTCCTGGACCAGGGATAGAACCCATGTCCCCTGCATTGGCAGGTGGATTCTTAACCTCTGGACCTCCAGGGAAGTTCAAATTTCCCTAGTTTTTAAATGTAGTATCTGGTTCTGGAAAAATTACTCTGGGGAAAAGGGGGCATGAGGAAAAAGAGAAAAGAACAATTACGCGATCATTTCTAAACCATAGTGAAATTCTAGCTGAAGATTTCAAGCCCTGTAAATTCTTGAAATCTAGAAGGAGATGGACCATCAAAGAGAGAAACCTTAAGCCTGTTACCAGTTCTTATACATTTCTACTCCCTTTTGCCACACCCTTGTACCTTCCAAGGGGAACTAAAAAAAAAAAAAAAAAAAAAGTGCAACAAAAAATATTCCTGTTAGAGAATGGCAGCCATAGTTTACCAAACTTTTGTATAAAATAGAAACATGCTTTTAGATGTATACCTTTACATGCTTAGATATAATCTCGCTAGGAAAACTGTTTCATAAATAAGTTTTAACTCTAAAACCAGATGCCAAAGAAATAGACCTCTTTCAAAATTGTACTTGAGCGGATCCCTTATAGTTTTTTCTGAAATTGAGGAGTTGATGTTTTGCTCTGATACAATACAAACATACAATGTACTAGAATGTTGCCAACATTCCTGGAGGCCTCTGCAATCTGTTACTTATTAGTTTATTCAACCTTATCTCTCCTTTCCTACCCCTGAGCCCTCCATCCAAGCTGTTCTCCTAGCTGTTGCCTAAACAAGCTTATTTATTGTTGTTTTTTTCCTTTTTCCTCATCTCCAACTTTTGTTCAGAGAACACACACACACACACACACATCCATCTTTCCATTTTCCCGAAAAAGTCTGGTCATCCTTCAAAGCCCAAGTTGAAACTTGCCTCGCTCCTGAAAATGTGTGAAAATCACCCAGTTGTGTCCCACTCTTGGGACCCCATGGACTATACAGTCCATGGAATTTTCCAGGCCAGAATACTGGAGTGGGTAGCCGCTTCTCCGGGGGATCTTCCCAACCCAGGGATCGAACCCAGGTCTCCAGCACTGCAGGAGGATTCTTTACCAGCTGAGCCATGAGCGAAGTCCAAGAACACTGGAGTGGGTAGCCTATCCCTTCTCCAGTGGATCTTCCCAACCCAGGAATCGAACCGGGGTCTCCTGCATTGCAGGTGGATTCTTTACCAACTTATCTTCCCCCAAATGTGCCAAACCATTTTAATCTCTCCCATCTCTGAGTCTTCTACATCAAGTTGCCAGTGGCATTCATTTGACTAATGATAGTAATGACTGTTATAACAATCACCACCAGGCGGGTGCTAAGCCAAACAGCCATGTATTGACAGATATTTTATCCCCATTTTCCAAGTGAAAAAACTGAGATTCAGAAGGTTAATTAGTCTGAGGTCACATAACTACCACATGATGGAGACAGGCATGGCCCATACATGGTTCGTACCCGGCACCTGCTGACTTGAGGACCCATGGTCTTTCTCTCTGTGCCACTTGGCTCCCCAGTCGTGGATTTCCTCGCGTTGTTGCTTAACAGATCTGTTTTGTGCATGATTCCAGGAGGCGGTTTTTTGCAAAAGGCTGCCTCATCACCAATGGCACCCCACTCCAGTACTCTTGCCTGGAAAATCCCCTAGACGGAGGAGTCTGGTGGGCTGCAGTCCGTGGGGTCGCTAAGAGTCGGACACGACTGAAGCAACTTAGCAGCAGCAGCAGCCTCATCACCACACTGCAGCTACTTTTCACCTGGCTGAACCCACACGAAGTGCCCAGTTAATACTGGGGGAATGAACTGCATTCCTGTTACTTGGGTCCTTATCTCGAGCTGCTCTGCTTTATCCATAGATCCATCATCCCCATTCCACCTAACGCTTTCTGAGGGATTGCCTCTTCCTTGATTGTGTGTGAATTGTTTTCTATCCAGTTTACTAAATCAAGATAGTCACCATCTGTGTATGTTATATAAACATGAACTCTTAAAAAACACTATTACGGGCCAGAAATTAGAGGAGAGTAAAATCAATCATTGTCATTGTAAAGAGGAAGAAGTTTGGGATAGCCATTCCCCTCTCTGTTGTCCGTGGGGTCAGTCTTTCCAGCCTCTTGTTTCTAAAGGCTGGGGGAAGACCTAGATGTCTCTGAAATCCCATTAATCTTCCAAATGAAGATCCAGCGTCATATTGTCAAATTTAGGCAACTTCTTCCCTGGTAGCTCAGATGGTTAAGCGCCTGCCTGCAATTTGGGAGACCCAGGTTCGATCCCTGGGTCAGGAAGATCCTCGGGAGAAGGAAATGGCAACCCACTCCAGTACTGGAAAATTCCATGGGTGGAGGAGCCTGGTAGGCTACAGTCCATGGGGTCACAGAGAGTCGGACGTGACTGAGCGATTCCACTTTCACTTTCCCATGAAGCAGTATATGAGCAATGGGTCCCAGTGTTCCCTGGGAAGACGTTACTGCAGCACCAGTTTCTCGTGGCCTGAGGTACCCAAAGATTTTAAAACTGCACATCCCACCACATGCCTCTCTCTCCCTCCCCTCTGATTTGTTTCTGCATAGCTCTTTTTCTCAACTAGCACCCTATGTACTTCACTGAGTGGTTTGTAGTCCTCCTCCCACGAGAATGTAAATTCCGCGAGAGCAAGGATTTTGGCCTTGTTGTTTTGTTCTGTGTCACATACCCAGCATCCAGACACTGGGACACAGAGGGAGTGCTTAAAAACACCTGTTGAATGGATGAAATGAATTGTATGCAGACCATTTAAGGGTGCTGAGAAGCTGTGTTAGAAAAAATTCAGTAGTCTTTCTTCAGTACCAGATGTGGGGGGTGGGGTCCCCACCAAAGCGATTCTCAGTGACCTCAGCTCGGTGTCCTCACATTTAACTCCATTCTCACACTGTCTACCTAGAGACAGGTGACATTTCACAAGTTACCAGCTCAGTCCCACAAGACTCCTCCACCCACTCCAAAGGCTAATTGCCAAGCCGAGGTTGTCACCTGTGCTCTTGACCAGTTGGCCAAAAATCACAGGTTCTCATGACAGCTTCCTCGGTCTCAATTCATTTGCTAGAGTAACTCACAGAAGTCGGGGAAAGAGCTCACTTATATTTGTTATTATTGCTGTTCAGCTGCTAAGTTGTGTCCAGTTCTTCGCGACCCCATGGACTGCAGCACACCAAGCTTCCCTGTCCTTCACTATGTCTGCTCAGATTTGCATCCATTGAGTCGGTGATGCTGTCTAACCACCTCATCCTCTGCTTTCCTTTTGCCTGCGATCTGCCAGCATCAGGGTCTTTTCCAATGAGTCAGCTCTTCGCATCAGGTGGCCAAAGTATTAGAGCTTCTGCATACATCCTTCCAATGAATATTCAGGGTTTATTTCCCTTAGGATTGACTGGTTTGATCTCCTTGCTGTCCAAGAGACTCTCAAGAGTCTTCTCCAGCACCACAATTTGAAAGCATCAATTCTTCGGCTCTCAGCCGTCTTTATGGTTCCAACTTTCACATCTATACATGACTACTGGAAAAACCATACCTTTTGACTATATGGGCCTTTGTTGGCAAAGTGATGACAAAATGTTATGTTTACCAGATTATCATTAAAAGGGTATAATAAAGTATATAAGGTATATATATAAACGTCTAGATGTAGGAGATGCATAGGGCAGGGTCTGCCGGAAAGGGTGTGGCATTTCCACATCCTGTAAAGGCTCACATCCTCTCAGCCCCTCACATGACACCAAACCAGCTTCAAAATGTGGGCATGGTCCATCTAATTCCATCTCCAGACCCTCCCCTCTCTAGAATGGGAGGAGGGGCTGAAAATTCCACACTTCTAATCATGACTTGGTCTTTCTGGTGACCAGTCCCCATCCAGGAGCCCAGCCAGAGTCACCCCGTTAGCACCAAAGACACAGTTGTCACCCAGAAAATTCCAGGGGACTTAGGAACTCTTCATCTGTAACTCAGGATCGAAGACCAAATGCTAGGACATAAAATGCTCCTGGTGCTCTCATCACTTAGGAGATTACATCGGTTTTAGGAGCTCTGTGTCAGAATTCAGCAGCACAGTCCAATATTGCCTAAGAGGTCATAATCCATTCTAATCATGCAGAGAAGAAAGTTAAAAGTTTGTGTCATTTACTCCTCAGTAATGTTGAAACCACTGAAAATGTCTGTGTCAAAGGGACCCATTGCCTCATTTTTGCAGAATCAGCTTTTACTATACAGAGCAAATACTGCTTGCCCAGCCACTGGTAAGCCTGGCCCAGAGTAAAGTCATTCTTGTGAAATAAATGGGCACTACGTGTGATGTCCAGAGCCTCAGAAAGGAGCAGTACAGAACTTCCTTCCATACAGTTTTGAAGTATTTTTTTTACCTTCACAGCAGCTTCAGTGTCTATCTTTAAAAATGCCCTAAGAAAACTTGCCCTGGTGGCTCAGAGGTTCAAGCATCTGCCTGCAATGCGGGAGACCCGGGTTCGATCCCTGGGTCAGGAAGATCCCCTGGAGAAGCGAATGGCTACCCACTGTGGTATTCTTGCCTGGAGAATCCCATGGACAGAGGAGCCTGGTGGGCTACAGTCTACGGGGTTGCAAAGAGTCAGACACGACTGAGCGACTAACACTGTCAAGAAAGCATTGCCCTACTGATGTTGTAAGAGCAGGTGATAAAGTCCTCTCATTGACCTTCAGAAGCAGAACAGGACAGATTTAACCTGGGGTTCCAGAATATAGCTGGCTTTTCACCTCATTTGTTTCTCTAACCTAAGAACTTAGGTCACAGCTGACAAAGACCACCTGGTGCTGTCTCTCCTTCCAGAGGATGTCTGGGACGGACTTTCCAGAGAAGCAGGCACATGAGAAACCCTCCCAAGTTCAAGCTACTCCCATTTCCAGTAGAAACTCATCAGCGTCTAGTCTAGAATGCCGCCTAGGAGAGGCCCAAATGCTCCAACTGTTCATTTACCCTTTGTGCCCACATCTGTACCCATAACCCTAGACCAAGAGATTTATTTTCATTTGTTTGTAGCCTTGACCCCAAGCCAACAGATTTTAAAATAGCAACATATACAATGTAACTCTTAAAATCAGCAATTTGGGGAAACTTTAGGATTAGCAAAGCCTTCAGGATTAGGTGGCTCAGATGGTAAAGAATCTGCCTGCAGTGTAGGAAACCTGGGTTCGATCCCTGGGTTGGAAAGATCCTCTGGAAGAGGGAATGGCTACCCACTCCAGTATTCTTGCCTGGAGAATTCCATGGACAGATGATCTTGGCAGGCCACAGTCTTGATGGGGTCTCAAAGAGTCAGACACAACTGAGTGACTAACACCTTCACTCCTCACTTCAGGATTAATAAATCTGCTCTCAAATGGCAAAAGCTGGTAGGTGCCTTCCCCACAGCTAGCACCTCTTTCTCCTCCCTCACAGAACTCCGATTCCTGGAAGGCCTTCGCCCTCCTCCACACATTCCTCCCTCCTGGAATTCCACAGCTAGGAACTCCAGGGATGCTGTGTCCATTCCTGGCCCTAGGGTGTGCCAAATGGAAGGGGAAGGAGAGTTTTATGGGTGGATCCTACCAAGAAGTCACACCCATCGATAGACTTCCCTTCACCTGAGGATGCACTGAGTGTAGCTGGCCCCAGTGACCCATCTTTTGCCTTTGGACTTCCCAGTTCCCGATTGCATTGGTCCATCCTAAGCACTCTGGATGCTCACTGCACACTACTGTCACAGGGCGAGCTTCTGGAACCCTACAGATGCCCACGTGTGCCCAGAGAGACCTCACTTCAATGGGACCTATGCATCCACGTTTTTAAAGTTCTCCAGGTGACTGTACCGTGTTAAGCCCAGCAGTCTGACTCAGTCTCCAAGGTGCTGTGGGAGGACTCAGAGCTCAGGACCATCCTTTGGAAACCTTTTCATCATCTGGTGTGAGGCTGAATGGAAGGTCTAGCCTCTCGGCGAGAATCTCTCAGACGGGTTCTCATCTTTTAGTTACATGTGGTCTTCGTGATCTGTCCTCTCTAGCAGGAAAAAACAAACAAACAAACATATTTCTTCCTATATAATTCCCTTTACACCCTTCAGGGCTCTCTTCATATCATCTGCCCTGACATCCTGCTCCCCTGCTCCCGAGATTCTTGACCAAACCAGCAGACAGTCCTAATCTAAGTCTCTTCTTGGAAGGACTGAGATGGGAAACAGCTTTCCAGGGAAAGAAACTGGGCACAAAGGGATGAGGAACCCCTTGGAGCTGGCAGAGGCAGGTCACNAAAATCTCTGAGTGATCAAGCCTCATCTCTCTCTGGCTCCGGATTGAATTCTTCTCCTCTGGAAGCCAAGAATCCCAGTGTCTTTTCATGGTTCAGCAACAACCTTTCACTGCCCCTGGGTGGGCCCGTGGGCAGCACAGGCTGGCCTGCAGGTGATGGGCCTGGCAGACGCCCTGTGTCATGCTCCGCTCTCTATCTTGTTGTAAGTGGAGATCCAACATGATCTACTACTTGCTTATTGAATTCCAGGGAGAATCACGTCAACATTTCTAAATTCAGCTTAAATGCTTGAAGACCTCTCCCTGAGTCCTGCCTCCAATTAGGCTGCTCCAGTTCAACATCCTCACTAGACTTTTTCCTATTACCACCATGTAATGAGAGAATGATACTATCAAATGATGTTTGACACACCTTGTTTAGGGCTATAAATCACCTGATTATTCCACTGTCCCGTGGCCAGTCAAATCACACCCCATGGAGGTAGTGAGGAACAAGGTAGTTCTCCACTTCAAATTCCAGAAGCCCAAGTCACAGGCTTTGTCACTCTCCCAAATTCTGGGGTGTGTCTCCTGGAACCAGTATTGCAATAGATGCTCATTGCATTTTCTTCTGTTTTGCACATTGCACCTAACTTGGGTAGCTGTTTATTACTTCTCAGCATCCATGGGTGTCCACTGAATGGAAACTCGAGAGTTATAGCGGAATTAGAGCATCTGATCACTGGGTCACAAGGACACCCCTTGACCACCTCCCAACTCCCACTTCTCCTGGAAACCTGCTCATTTCAACCTTGAGTCCACCTACATGGATATTCCAGATTTTAAAGATAAAGTACTTCTCAAGATGTTTTGATACGCATCTGTTTGAGGAATCTTGTTTCTATTTGATAGGAACTTCCACTATCATCTTATTTGAGATACTACAAAAAACTTTCAGAAAAAAAAAAATGCATTGTGTAAATGAACAAAGATCACTCCAGTGAGAACAAGCAAAGGCTATTTATTTAGAGACTGCTTTAGAAAGTGAGCAAGAGATCATCACTTGTGTTTGGCAGAGTTTCAAAGGTAGGCTAAGGAGTGGGGAAACTTCATGGAGTAAAAAAGGGGAGTCTTCAGGTGTGCCTGGGTCAGAGACTGTGGTCTAAGGAGGCTGGGATCAGGCTAGCAAGAAGCCAGGCGTCCTTGGTGATTCGTCAGGGAACATACTTGACTTTCTCTGGTTGGTCCTCAGTGGGAAAAGGAGATAAAAAATTAGGGAAGCTGGCAGCAATGAAGCTGGCTGATTGCTACATGAGTGGTGGTCTGACTTCTTGACTGGCTGCTGGCCTTGGGTCCAGGCTCTGCTGTCACGTGTGACAGCATGTTTTGTCAGTTGTAAATGCAGTATCTCTGAGCTCCATGGACCTGGGGGTCATGGAATCACAGGGAGCATTTTCTCAGAACCTGGGTGGTAGAAACAGCAGAAGTCACTGATGATCTGTCACATCCACCCTCCAAACAGGGCTGAGCTAGAGAGGTTCCCCCAGGGACCCCAGGGCACCTGGCCCAGGGACCGAATTCTTAGAAAGACCCAAACCGTCCAAGGGGATTAGACTTGGCTCGCTTCCCCACCACTGTGTCTTCTGTGCTACTGGAAGGGGAGGGAGCGTCCATCCTGAGGCTGTCTCTCCACCATCCGCAGATGGTCTTGAACCTGAGCACAGCACAGGACACTCACCAGGCTCCCTGGGACTCAGGATTCTAATGATGTTGCTGGAAACTGCTGAAAGATTTCCAGGGTCACTGTTAAGTTCTTCGCTGCTGCTGCTGCTAAGTCACTTCAGTCGTGTCCGACTCTGTGTGACCCCATAGACGGCAGCCCACCAGGCTCCCCCGTCCCTGGGATTCTCCAGGCAAGAATACTGGAGTGGGTTGCCATTTCCTTCTCCAATGCATGAAAGAGAAAAGTGAAAGTGAAGTCGCTCAGTCTGTCTGACTGTTAGCGACCCCATGGACTGCAGCCCACCAGGCTCCTCCGTCCATTGGATTTTCCAGGCGCTAGTCATTTTAAAAATTCAGCTCTGTTTTTATTTATTTATTTTTAATGGAAGGGTAATTGCTTTACAATAGTGTGTTGGTTTCTGCCATGCATCAGCGTGAATCGGCCATAGGTATACATGTGTCCCCTCCCTTTGGCACTTCCTTGCCACCTCCCTCCCCACCCCACCCCTCTAGGTTGTTGCAGAGCCCCGCTTGAGCTCCCTGAGTCATACAGCAAATTCCCACTGGTTTTCTGTTTTACATATGGCAGTGTTTGTGTTTCCCTGCTACTCTCTCCGTTTGTCCCACCCTCTCCTTCTGCCTAAGCTCCATTTTTATATAGCTTAGATTGGAAGAGAGGAAGAGAGGTTTGAGAGGCATCAGGGGCTTAAGAAAATGCCCAGAAGGGGGTGAGGACTGTCAAGAAGTCCCGAGTGGCCAAAACACGTTCGTCCTTTATTCGTGTGACTCATGGATACTGAGACCCTCCTATAGCCCAGGCTCTGCGATGAGTGCTGGACAGTCTCTACCATGGGGATGAAGATGATGACCCGGAAACGTGTGGGGAGTGAACACGCAGGCAGTGGTGCTGTACGCTTAGCAACGAGGGGTGGGGGGCGGTGGCGGTGCCTGGAGAGGATTCGAAGGGAAAGGTCGTGAGGCAGGGCTCCTGGGGGTTAGAGGGTGACCAGTTGCCCGTCCCAGGCGTTGCCCTCTGGACTGCCAGCAGTCATGGTGAGGGCGGTGCTCACACCTCCTCTCCCACGGCTGAGCCCTAAATGCACCGTCTCCTCTTACGGGAACACTCTTCATCCAGTTTTGTGCCTGACTAACTCTGACTCACCTTCCAAGTGACTAGACATCATTTCATCCAGAAAGCCTTCCCTGATGCCTTAAAGCTGGGGGAGGCCCCTCCCCAGAGCTCCTTCCCAGCACAAGCCCCACCCCCACCCCCACCCCCCGCCTGGTAGGACCCTGTTGACTGCAGCCACCCATGCTCTGGGCGTGCCATGAGGGGCCCTCGGCCAGCATGGACTAAACAGTGGACACATGGAATGGCCTGCTTGCTTACCGGANTCTGCAGAAGCTGTCTCTTATACACATCTCCACCCCCCGCCTGGTAGGACCCTGTTGACTGCAGCCACCCATGCTCTGGGCGTGCCATGAGGGGCCCTCGGCCAGCATGGACTAAACAGTGGACACATGGAATGGCCTGCTTGCTTACCGGAAACCCCTGTAAATACAAATTCCCCAACAACCAACACTGCCTGGCACGTGACAGCATTCAGTAACCATGGGGAGGGCAAGAGGGAGAAAAGGGAACTGACCGCCTACCGTCTATGCATCCTTTGACCCACTTGGCCCCTGGTGGCTCAGATGGTAAAGAATCTGCCTGCACTGTGGGAGACCCAGGTTCAATCCCTGGGTCGGACAAATCCCCTTTAGAAGGGAATGGCTACCCACTCCAATATTCTTGCCTGGAGAATTCCGTGGACAGAGGATCCTGGTGAGCTGCAATCCATGGGGTCACAAAGAGTCGACATGACTGAGTGACTAACCCTTTCAGACACATTGCCCCCTCTGTACCCTCCACATCCATTCTGGCCCAGGAAGGTCTGACAGTGGGTCTTGTGCATGCATGCATGCTAAACTGACCTTTAATATAAAAGACTTTGAAGTAACTCGCCATGATTTGTTTCTTCAAATTCAATAGTCAAAGGCCTGCAAGCACAGGTTTGGGTGCAAATAGTCATGAGCTCCTCGTGGGGAGGATGGGCTGTATGGTGACTCTCGCTTCATGATTCTGTGACACAGAGTGTAAAGGAGCTGCTGCTGCTGCTGCTAAGTCGCTTCAGTTGTGTCCGATTCTGTGCGACCCCACAGACGGCAGCCTACCAGGCTCCCCCGTCCCTGGGATTCTCCAGGCAAGAACACTGGAGTGGGTTGCCCTTTCCTTCTCCAATGCATGAAAGTGAAAAGTGAAAGTGAAGTTGCTCAGTCGTGTCCGACTCCTAGCGACCCCACGGTCTGCAGCCTAGCAGGCTCCTCCATCCATGGGATTTTCCAGGCAAGAATACTGGAGTGGGGTGCCATTGCCTTCTCCGGTAAAGGAGCTGAGATTTGCTCTTTCTCAGGCATTTTTAGCCTTTTATTTACGATTGTGAAATGAAGGGTGGTGTCCCTTTCTGACATTCATCTGAGTAGAAGAAACTGCAGAGGTGGGGAGCCGTCTCTCCCAGGCAAGGAGGGTGGTGCAGAAACACATGGGCTGGTCCTGAGGCGCGCCCGCCCCAGTATAACAGGGAGGGGCTGCAGGGCTGGGCCACAGCGGGGCCTGGCACACACTGCCTTCAGTGGCTGGAGACCCGGGCTGGGGACGCCTCAGGGGGCCCTTCCTCCCCCCCAGACCCCTCCCTTCCCTGCCAAGCCCGAGCGCGAGTTTACATCTCTTCTGCTCCCATCTCCTCTTTCTGTAAGGATGGAGTCCTGGATGCAAGGACTCCAGGACATTCTGACTGTGCCTTCGCCCCATGCCCCACCCTGCGCCACTCCACCTGTCCAGAGTTTCCTGTACCTGAGCCCCTTAGAGAAAAGGAAGGCTCTACTCAAGTGAAAAACCCCCAGCTTCAAGCTACAACGTGGGGCAGAGTCTAGGATTGGAAAGAAGAAACATGAGCGAAGTTGCTCTAGTAATTGTGTCGAACCCAGGGTCTTTATATTTTTACATATATGTATAAAAGGATCGCATTTTACCTGGTAAGATCATGACAAACTGAGCAAGGAGAGAAAAAAAAGTCCTATAAACATTTATTTCAACTGAGTAAAAATCATAATTACTATCATTGTTTTCAAATTGCACAGCTACTGCACAGCATTAAACACATCTATATTTCAACCACGTAAGTTTTATTTGCTTGACACAAAATTCCAGTTGTTGTATGTTCCATCTTCATATTGTATTCTTCGGATAATTTGACGTAATATAATGCTTTGTTCTCAATTAGCGAGAGTGGATTGTGAGCAGGGAATGCGGAGGAGAGAAAAGGATTATTTGTTCAGCCAGTGCAGGGTCCACTAGCTGTTCTGGAAAAATCCATGAGGCTCAGTTTATTTTGTAAACATCTTGATCTAGAGCAAGGAGAGTCTGAATTTCTGTAATGTTCATGCTTTATGGTAACACATTGTAAATTGGACTTAGCTAGCAGCAAAATAAAGTGACGTGTTCTGATTACTAAAACAGACTCATTCTCCCTGCTAAATAAGAAAAATTTCACAAATTACTATAATCAGACATTGAAATAGGCTCCAGGGAAAGAGAGGGAAGCAACGTTACTCATGTCACTTAAAATTAAACCAAGCCACCAATTTATCTGCCTCTCTGGCTGTTTGTCCTTTTTTGAACGATGCTACAGGAATCAATATTAGAAACAGGCGGGGGAGGAGAGATGTAAAGCAGTTTGTCAGCATAATTGTTTTACTATAAATCTGCAGAAAAAGAAAAGAGGTTCAAATCAAGTACAACATTGAATCCCAGACCCTCCTAACAGTACCTTTGTAAGATGGTGTGCTTGTCATTGCAGAGTTTGACAGACTCGTGAAGCAAAATTGTAATGGAATCGTAGATGTCGTTGAGGAAGCTGTGTGTATTTATAGGCATCAGATAAACCTGAGTGGAAATTCCTGCTCTGCTACTCATCGGCGTTTGTTCCTGGGGGTCCTCATCCAGAAAATGAGGAATAATGACAGGCCGCCCGCCTCATTGGGCGGCTGAAAGGATTAAACAGAATGAAGCATGTGATGCTTTTAGCTCGCAGAATGGCATCTAGTAACACTGAGAATGCTCTGTGGGGCTCCGTCTGCCTTGCTCACGCTGGACCCCAGGGGCGATCCCAGCACGGGGCTCATGACAGATGCCCCCCTCCCCCAGACACAGGGTAAATGGATTAGGTAGTGAGTGGTAGCTGACCTGGTATTATTGTTTTACACCATTCAGTGTTGAAACGGCCATGCGGTATTCCATTACGTGGATGTAGCTTCTTTAACCTTCTGTCTCCCTGCTTCTCTGGGTATTTTGTGTTTTGTATAACTGCCTCTGTGGTGAGCATCTCTCGCCATGCAGCTTTGTCTGGAGGAGCCGGGCTTCCTAGCATGACAGGAGAACACCTGAATTAGAAAAACACATCCTTGAGCGACTTAAAGGCTATGATGTCATTCTGTAGAATCAAGGAAAGTCACGGTGTTGGAGCTGGAGGGGACCTTGGGTCCCAGGTCCTCACGGGAGCCACATGAGGCTGAGCAGAAGCGGCCGCTGACACCATCTCTCGGACCGGAACCCAGGTCCTGGCTCCTGGGCCAGAGTGTCTGCTCTAAACCAGTGTTTGTGTATGCACACCTGCATGCGTGTGTCTGTTTGAACACAGATGCTACTGAGCGTGCACCCAGGCAGCCTGACCTTGACCCCAGATCACAAAAGGTTAGAGTTCAGGCCACCCAACCTCTCGTGTTTTCAGGTGAGGTTAAATGACTGAGAGCTCTGTGGAACATTGTGGTGTCTTTTCCTGCTGTGGAAATTTGAACAGAAGGGCATGAGGCGAGTTGTCGCTAGGAAAAGGCTACCAGTTTCACTGCCAAGAAACCACACACACACACACAGCATCGCTTACCTGAGCAAATTCAATCCGAACTCCTGAAATCCAGCTCAACAATGTCACTGAGGTCACCAGATGAAGGGAAAGTGGCTCCTACTGATTGGATTATAAATATGGGCCCCCACAGAAAAGCCTCCTCGCAGCCGCCAGAGATGCCTGAAGTCTCCTGGGTACCGTGCGGAGACGCGGGGTCCTCTGTCCAGGGAAGAGAGCTGGGAGGGATGGGGTGGTGGACGGCCAGAGCCACCCTGGGTCGCTGTGCAGGCACGGGCATCCCTGCCTTGCTCTCAGTGGAGAAGCCAGGCAGAGAGGTGAATCACAAAGGAGGGAGGGACCTTCAATCAAACAGTCTAAACCCCTTGTTCTCCAAGAGAGGAACTTGCCCCTGAGGAGGAATCTGAGCTGTTCGATCCCGTAACTGGCTGGTGTCTGAGGCTTCCCTGACTTCTGCTCAAACATCCCCCATCACATCTGTCTTCTCCATCCTCAAAAATTAGTGTTCAGCTGTTTTCAGCATTACAAGCATTTGCCCAAGTGTGCATCATATTCAGGGTTTCCCAAGTGGCGCTAGTGGTAAAGAAACCACCTGCCAATGCAGGAGACGTAAGAGACGCGGGTTTGACCCCTGGGTCCCCTGGAGCAGGGCATAGCAACCCACTCCAGTATTCTTGCCTGGAGAATCCCACTGACAGAGGAGCCTGGAGGTCTATGGTCCACAGAGTCACAGAGAGTCGGACACAGCTGACGCGACTTAGCATGCAGCACCTGTCACATTCATAATAATGAACCCAACAACCCACAGCAGTCGTCCTATGACGTTCGGAAGATGTTTGTCCCCGCTGCGATTCAATAATGTGACCATGAGCTTCTTTAGCAGAGATTCCTGTGTTGTACCTGACCTGGGATTCAGGCATGTCTGGGGAAAGGAAGTTATCCCAAGATGTCTGAGGACAGAACCCCTTCAAAGGAAGAGAGGGCAGGACAAGAAGCCCATTCTGGAGCTGAGGGCAGTGCAGGCTTAGGTGCAGTGTGGGGACCGTCCATCACGCGACCTAACGCATAGTCAGTCCCTGGAAAACAACTACAAGCAAAGAGGGAGATTTGCTGCATTAACTCGGCAGGCAAAGGAGCAGCTGGCAGACACCAGGAGTGTCAGGAAGAGGGGCCATCTTTGTCATAGAGGGCCCACTCCGGTGGCCCCACAGTTGTGCTGCTTCTGGAGAAAAGCTCTAGCCTCCTGTAGGGACCCCTGCAGAGACCCCAGACTGCAGCTGTAGCTCAGCTGTGATGGCAGAGAGCACCCAGACTCGGACCATCTACCCCAGACTCGGACCATCTAACCAGCAGCGAGCACCAGGGCCGTCTGCCTTTGTGCCCAAGGAGGGCGAAGTTAGCAGGGCCTTTGCATCAGACGGGAGGACCACCACACAGGGCACTGCCTGGGGACCCCAGCCGTGGTTGGGGGGACACTTTGAGAGAATGCAAAGATGGAGGCTCCTGAAAAGACACAGCCAGGACAATGCTGCTTTATTGATGTCAACATACCCTCCCCACCAAGGCCAGTGTTGGCGGATCTACCAATGTCCCTTCATCCATCCATCCATCTGTCTCTGAGGCGGAATCATCCAAAGAGAGGGAAGATGAGACACCGGCCCCGCCTTTGCGTCTGCACTTGGCCAGACTCCCTCTGGGCTGCCCCGGGGCTGGAGGGAACAGAACTGTGACAAAGCTGATTTGTATTCTGCTAGCCAAGGGAAACGGCGGCAGCTCGACTCTGCAGGGCCCATGGGAACGGCCAAGAAGGAAGGGGCTCCCTCAGGTCAAGGTGACGGCAGCGAGAAGACAAGGCTAGCCTCCTAACCCCACAGTGAGCTTCCCCTCCAATGGCCACAGTCAGTAAAGGGGAAAGGGAATGAACCGGGGCAGCCTCTTCCCTGGGAGTCACGGGAGAGAATCCAGCAGAGGGTGGGGATTCCCCTGCTCAGTCTCACACCCCCAAGGGAGGGGACGCTCCACCAGGTCTTGCTGCTCCTGCAGCCCTGATCACATGCCCTCTGGCAGAGACGAGAAACCTCCCATAACCAGGGAGGAGTCAAATCTGTTGTTGTATTATACATACGCCTCACTTACCATCATGTGTCAAGTGACAGAAGATAAACGGATATTTGCAAGCCCCAGAAACTGAATTGTGAAGGTTGGGATCAATCTTGAGCTGCTCTCCACCTACCAGACTCCTAAAAAGAGCAAAAGAAAGCTGCTTCCTAATGTATCCCACTGGCCCTTCTCTTCCCCTCTGGTGACTCATTTACATTTAGAGACTATTTACAAAGCTTTATAGATTTGTATTTACTTAACATTACCTTCGGGGAAGGCAATGGCACCCCACCCCAGTACTCTTGCCTGGAAAATCCAATGGACGAAGTGGCCTGGTGGGCCGCAGTCCATGGGGTCGCTAACAGTCGGACAGACTGAGCGACTTCACTTTCACTTTTCTCTTTCATGCATTGGAGAAGGAAATGGCAACCCACTCCAGTATTCTTGCCTGGAGAATCCCAGGGACGGGGGAGCCTGGTGGGCTGCCGTCTATGGGGTCACACAGAGTCGGACACGACTGAAGTGACTTAGCAGCAGCAGTAGCAGCAACATTACCTTAGCCTTTTTGATACATTTGACTGGAGTGTTCTCTAAAGTTTTAAATGATTTTAACTTTTTTTATATGACTTTCACAAATTAGTGCTCAGCTTCTCCTGACTTGAAACTCCTTTCCCTCTCACCCAGAGGCCAAGACAAAGCCTGGAAGGAGGGTCTCCTCCCCTCTCCCTCCCTGCCCATATGTACCCATGTCTGGCCTTCTGCACTCATATCTGTGTATTTAGGCATCGTCAAATTTTTGGTTTCAGTATCTGCCTTTCCAATGAGACCAGATTCATTTATTCATTCATTCTACAAAAGCTGAAGGAATACGGATATTGGATTTGAATCCAGTATCAAAACTGTGTCTGACTAGTTCTATCTAATTTCACAGACTTTATATAAATCCCAGACATAAACAGCTTATGAAAAATAATAGCTTAATTCCAGTCCTGACTGAATAAGATGGTGATATTGATGAAATTATTTGATACAGTTTAATCTAGTGTTCATTTCAGTTAAGTCGCTCAGTCATGTCTGACTCTTTGCAACCCCATGGACTGCAGCATGCCAAGCCTCCCGGTCCATCACCCCTAGAGTTTACTCAAACTCATGTTCATTGAGTCGGTGATGCCATCCAACCATCTCATCCTCTGTTGTCCCCTTCTTCTCCNTGAAGAAGATTCTTGAGAGTCCCTTGAACTGCAAGGAGATCCAACCAGTCCATCCTAAAGGAGATCAGTCCTGGGTGTTCATTGGAAGGACTGGTGCTGAAGCTGAAACTCCAATACTTTGGCCACCTCATGCGAAGAGTTGACTCATTGGAAAAGACCCTGATGCTGGGAGGGACTGGGGGCAGGAGGAGAAGGGGACAACAGAGGATGAGATGGCTGGATGGCATCACGGACTCGATGGACGTGAGTTTGAGAGAACTCTGGGAGTTGGTGATGGACAGGGAGGCCTGGCGTGCTGTGGTTCATGGGGTCACAAAGAGTTGGACATGACTGAGCAACTGAACTGAACTGAACTGAAGGACAGAAACAGTATGGATGTAACAGAAGCAGAGAAGGCAAGAATACACAGAAGAACTATATAAAAGAGGTCTGAAAGACCCAGATAAGTGCTATGGTGTGGTCAACTCACCTAGAGCCAGACATCCTGGAGTGTGAGGCCAATTAGGCCTTAAGAAGCATTACTACAAAGTGGAGGTGATGGAATCCCAGGTAAGCTATTTAAAATCTTAAAAGATGATGATGTGAAAGAGCTGTACTCAATGTGTCAGCGAATTTGGAAAACTCAGCAGTGGCCGCAGGACTGGAAAAGGTCAGTTTTCATTCCATTCCCAAAAAGGGCAATGTCAAAGAATACTCAAACTATGGCACAGTTGTAGTCATTTCACATGCTAACATGGTAATTCTCAAAGTCCTTCAAGCTAGGCTTCAGCAGTATGTGAACCAAGAACTTCCAGATGCTTAAGCTGGATTTAGAAAAGGCAGAGGAACCAGAGATCCAATTGTCAACATCTGCTGGGTCATAGAGAAGCAAGAGAATTCCAGAAAAACATCTGCTTCATTGACTATACTCAAGCCTTTGACTGTGGGATCACAGCAAACTGTGGAAAATTCTTAAAGAGATGGGTATATCAGAGCACCTTCAGTTCAGTTCAGTCGCTCAATCATGTCTGACTCTTTTCTACCTTATGAACTGCAGCACGACAGGCCTCCATGTCCATCACCAACTCGCAGCATTTACCCAAACTCATGTCCCTTGAGTTGATGATGCCATCCAACCAGCTCATCCTGTGCTATCCCCTTCTCCTGCCCTCAATCTTTCCCAGTATCAGGGTCTTTACAAATGAGTCAGCTCTTCGCATCAGGTGGCCAAAGTATTGGAGTTTCAGCTTCAACATCAGTCCTTCCAATGAACACCCAGGACTGATCTCCTTTAAGATGGACTGGTTGGATTTCCTTACTGTCAAAGGACTCTCAAGAGTCTTCTCCAACACCATAGTTCAAAAGCAACAATTCTTTAGTGCTCAGCTTTCTTTCTAGTCCAGCTCTCACAACCATACATGACTATTGGAAAAACCATAGCTTTGACTAGACGGACCTTTGATGACAAAGTAATGTCTCTGTTTTTGAATATGCTGTCTAGGTTGGTCATAACTTTCATTCCAAGGAGCAAGCGTCTTTTAATTTCATGGCTGCAGTCATCATCTGCAGTGATTTTGGAGACCCCCCCCACCCCAAAATAAAGTCAGCCACTGTTTCCACTGTTTCCCCATCTATTTCCCATGAAGGGATGGGACCAGATGCCATGATCTTAGTTTTCTGAATGTTGAGCTTTAAGCCAACTTTTTCACTCTCCTCTTTCACTTTCATCAAGAGGCTCTTTAGTTCTTCTCTTTCTGCCATAAGGGTGGTGTCATCTGCATATCTGAGGTTATTGATATTTCTCCCAGCAATCTTGATTCTAACTTGTGCTTCTTCCAGCCTAGCTTTTCTCATGATGTACTCTGCATAGAAGTTAAATAAGCAGGGTGACAATATACAGCCTTGATGTACTCCTTTTCCTATTTGGAACCAGCCTGTTGTTCCATGTCCAGATCTAACTCTTG
>SJYX01002608.1:371926-385395 GCA_006410675.1 Oreotragus oreotragus
TGCTTCCTGACCTGCATATAGGTTTCTCAAGAGGCAGGTCAGGTGGTCCGGTATACCCATCTCTTTCAGAATTTTCCACAGTTTATTGTGATCCACACAGTCAAAGGCTTTGGCATAGTCAATAAAGCAGAAATAGATGTTTTTCTGGAACTCTCTTGCTTTTTTGATGATCCAGTGGATGTTGGCAATTTGATCTCTGATTCCCCTGCCTTGTCTAAAACCAGCTTGAACATCTGGAAGTTCACAGTTCACGTATTACTGAAGCCAGGCTTGGAGAATTTTGAGCATTACTTCACTAGCATGTGAGATGAGTGCAATTGTGTGGTAGTTTGAGCATTCTTTGTCATTGCCTTTCTTTGGGATTGGAATGAAAACTGACCTTACCTGCCTCCTAAGTAACATGTATACAAGTCAAGAAGCCACAGAACTGGACATGAAACAATGGACTGGTTCCAAATTGGGAAAGGAGTATGTCAATGCTGTACATTGTCACCCTGCTTTTTTACAGAGTACATAATGTGAAATGCCTGGCTGGCTGAAGCTCAAGCTGGATTCAAGATTGCCAGGAAAAATGTCAATAACCTGAGATATGCAGATGACACCACCCTAACAGCAGAAAGCAAAGAGGAACTAAAGAGTCTCTAGATGAAGGTAAAAAAGGAGCATGAAAAGAAGGCTTAAAACTCAACATTCAAAAAACTAAGATCATGGCATCTGGTCCCATCACTTCATGGCTAATAGATGGGGGAAAAATGGAAACAGTGACAGACTTTGTTTTCTTGGGCTCCAAAATCACTGGGGCCAGTGACTGCAGCCATGAAATTTAAGGATGCTTAAGTAGGCCAGGTTGATGGAAATGAAAGTTTGCTTTATTTCAGATGCTGGCAACTGGGGTGGGGGGAAGATGGCAGACATCTCTCCAAAAGCTGACTCTCCCCACAAGCAGTGGGGTAAGAACTTTTATAAACAGAGTGGGGGTGGGGCAGAGACTACAGGCAGGAACAACACAACTTTAACAGTCATCTTCAAATTGGTCATCAGTGATCTGATGAGCATCATCTTGACTAGGCACCGGTAATCTTCAGTTCCAGGGTCCATTTGTTCACATTTCTTTGTGATCAGTTCTTGGAATTGTGGCAGTTCATGTCCTGGATACAGTCTAGTCATCATGTACTTATCTTCTCCACCTGGGGTTTTAGTATCTATAAAACAGCTCATAGGATATGGCTCAGAATGTTATCTACAGCCCTTGATAAATGATGCTTAATGACTACATTATTCTTAAGTCTCTTCTGTTTTCTTTTATTTCCACATTTATCACTTTTCTGATTAAGCTTATTCTTTGACTAAAGTTTTCCACACACAAAAGGCAGCCAAACATGATGGAGGAGTGGACAGGGACACAGTGTCCTGCTCCGTTTCACTTGGAAGAAAAGCTATGACAAACCTGAACAGCATATTAAAAAACCTAGATATCACTTTGCCAACAAAGGTCCATATGGTCAAAGCTATGGTTTTTCCTGTAGTCATGTACAGAGATGAGAGTTGGACCATAAAGAAGGTTGAGTGCTGAAGAACTGATGCTTTCAAACTGTGGTTCTGGAGAAGACTCAAGAGTCCCTTGGACAGCAAGAAGTTCAGACCAGTGGTGGTTTAGTCCCTAAGTTCTGTCTGACTCTTGTGACCCCATGGACTGTAGCCCTCCAGGTTCCTTTGTCCATGGGGTTTTCCAGGCAAGAATACTGGAGTTGGTTGCCATTTCCTTCTCCAGGGGATCTTCTGGACCCAGGAAATGAACCTGGGTCTCCTGCATTGCAGGTGGATTCCTGCATTGAAGGCAGATTCTTTACCAACTGATCTATGAAGGAAGCCCCTTCAAACCAGTCAATCCTAAAGGAAATCAACCCTGAATATTCATTAGAAGTACTGACACTGAAGCTCCAATACTTTGGCCACCTAATGCAAACAATCAACTCATTGGAAAAGACTGATGCTGGGAAAGATTCAGGGCAGGAGGAGAAGAGGGTGACAGAGGATGAGATGGTTGAAACACATCATCAACCTAATGGACATGAGTTTGAGCAAACTCCAGGAGATAGTGAAGGACAGGGAGGCCTGGCTTCCATGGGGTTCCATGCAACTGGCTTCCATGCTGCATTCCATGGGGTTGCAAAGAATCAGACACGACTGAGTGACTGGACAGCAACAACAATAACAAAGACTATAGCCTGGGTGACAGCACCTCAGTAGTTCCTAGAAACTACTCCAAAGTGGTAGAATGGAAGGTCAGTATATATGTGCCCTTTGGTGAAGGGAGAGTACATGCATTCAAGCACATATATTTTGCAGGAGGTTTCTGCTAGTCACAAAGAGTGGACATCACCATGGAGAATTTAAGTGCTTTTCTAGATATGAGGAGATACAAGAATTGGGCTCATAAAATTGGATCTTTGAAAATATCTATCTGAAGACCTGTTCTGCCAGGTCTTTTTCTAAAGCACAAATGCCTCATTTCTGCTCTCCACCTTAAACTTCTTTCAGGGAGTGTTGAAATGAGTAGCTGCAGTAGCACATCATTTAATCCTTGTAGAAGTAGATGGCAGAAAAACATCTACTTCTGCTTTACTAACTATGCCAAAGCCTTTGACTTTTGTGGATCACCACAAACTGTGGAAAGTTCTGAAAGAGATACCAGACTACCTGACCTGCCTCTTGAGAAACCTGTGTGCAGGTCAGGAAGCAACAGTTAGATCTGGACATGGAACAACAGGCTAGTTCCAAATAGGAAAAGGAGTACATCAAGGCTGTATATTGTCACCCTGCTTATTTAACTTCTATGCAGGGTACATCATGCAAATGCTGGGCTGGATGAAGCAGAAGCTGGAATCAAGGTTGCTGGGAGAAATATCAATAACCTCAGATATGCAGATGACACCACCCTTATGGCAGAAAGAGAAGAAGAGCTAAAGAGCCTCAATGAAAGTGAAAGAGCAGAGTGGAAAAGTTGGCTTAAAGCTCAACATTCGGAAAACTAAGATCATGGCATCTGGTCCCATCCCTTTATGGGAAATAGATGGGGAAACAGTGGAAACAGTGGCTGACTTTATTTGGGGGAGGGGTTCCAAAATCACTGCAGATGGTGACTGCAGCCATGAAATTAAAAGATGCTTACTCCTTGGAAGGAAAGTTATGACCAACTTAGACAGCATATTCAAAAGCAGAGATATTACATTACTTTGTCAACAAAGGTCCGTCTCATCAAGGCTATGGTTTTTCCAATAGTCTTGTATGGATGTGAGAGTTGGACTATAAAGAAAGCTAAGCACCAAAGAAATGATGCTTTTGAATTGTGGTGTTGGAGAAGACTCTTGAGAGTTCCTTGGACTGCAAGGAGATCTAACCAGTCCATCTTAAAAGAGATCAGTCCTGGGTGTTCATTGGAAGGACTGATGTTGGACTGAAACTCCAATACTTTGGCCACCTGATGCAAAGAGCTGACTCATTTGAAAAGACCCTGATGCTGGGAAAGACTGAAGGCAGGAGGAGAACCATCACTGACTCAATGGACATGAGTTTGAGTAAACTCCAGGGGTTGGTGATGGACAGGGAGGCCTGGCCTGCTGTAGTCGATGGGGTCACAAAGAGTCAGACACAACTGAGCAACTGAACTGAACTGAGAGGTAGATGGAAAGTGCCAATTTGTAATTGATAGGGCCCCCTCCTGGACTTCCCTGGTGGCTCAGAAAGCATCTGTCTACAATGCAGGAGACCAGGGTTCGAGCCCTGGGTTGGGAAGATCCCCTGGAGAAGGAAATGGCAATCCACTCCAGTACTATTGCCTGGAAAATCCCATGGACAGAGGAGCCTGGTAGGCTATAGTCTGTGGGGTCACAAAGAGTCAGACATGACTGAGCAACTTCATTTTCCTCCTGGTATTAAATTCGACCATGCTTCAGGAGGCATTTCATGACCATTTTGTCACACAATGCTAGGAAGGTTCATTTTTAGATCTGTCAAAGATTTTACTGATAGACCACTCAGTGCAGTTACTGGACTAGGTCTCATCAACAGTAACCAGGACTCTGGATCACCTGTCTTACTAACCTCTTATGTCCAGGAAAAAATTCCCTCTCGTTGTATCTTCCCATATCTAAAGATACACTATTACAATCATTGATCTCATGTAAAAATATTTTCACCAGAGGCTCAGTCACACATTTGGTAATACAAGAAAGAACAATCTTGTAAAATGGATAAAGTACAAATAACATAGCTAGCAGTATTATTAAAGTCATCAGTAAGAAACCAAGAACTTCCATTAGGTGTATCCCAGTATATCCTCAGATTGTCTGACTTCATCTATTCTGTACCAATCTTTATTTTTCATGGAAATAATAAATTTTGTGTGTGTTCAGTCATGTCTGACTATCTGTGGCCCCATTGACTGTAGACTGCTAGCCTCATCTGTCCATGGAATTTTCCAGGTAAGAATATGGAGTGGGTTGCCATTTCTTCCTCCAGGGGATCTTTCCAATCCAAAGATACGTGCATTTCTTGCATCTCCTGTGTTGGCAGGGGGCGGGGGGGGGTGCGATTCTTTCCCGCTGTCCCACCTGGGATTGGCACTATCCATGAGGCACTCAGCCTAGTATTACTAGGTTGTTTATCCTTAATATAATTGTTCCCAAGATAAAGGAATCTGCCTCCAATGCAGGAGATGGGGGTTGATCCTTGGGTCAGGAAGTTCACTGGGAATAGGAAATGGCAACCCACTCCAGTATTCTTGCCTAGGAAATCCCACGTACAAAGGAGTCTGGTGGGTTAGAGTCTGTTGTCACAAGAGTCAGAGATGACTTAGTGACTAAACAATAAAAGATTAAGGGGTGGAGGGGGCTTAAAACTTAAATGACCTCAGCCTGGTGTTAACCACATACTGTTGTTCAGTCACTAAATCCCATCTGACTCTGCCACCCCATGGACTGCAGCACACCAGACTCTGCTGTCCTCCAGGTTATCTTGCAATTTGCTAAAATTCATGTCCACTGAGTCCATGATGTCATCCAACCATCTCATGCTCTGTCACCCCCTATTCCTCCTGCCCTTAATCTTTCCCAGCATCATAGTCTTTGCCAGTGAGTCCACTCTTCACATCAAGTGGCCAAAGTATTGGAGCTTCAGCTTTAGCAACAGTCCTGCCAATGAATATTCAGGGTTGACTTCCTTTAAGATTGACAGGTTCGAACCCCTTACTGTTTAAGGGACTCTGAAGAGTCTTCTCCAACATCACAGTTCAAAAGCATCAATTCTTCAGTGCTCAGCCTTCGTTATGGTCCAACTCTTACATCCATACATGACTACTGGAAAAACCAGAGCTTTGACTGTACAGACCCTTGTCAGCAAAGTGAGGTCTCTGCTTTTTAATATGCTGTCCAGATTTGTCACAGCTTTTCTTTTGAGGAGTGAACATCTTTACATTTCAAGGCTACAGTCACTGTCTGCAGTGATTTGGGACCCCAAGAAAATAAATCTGCCAGTGCTTTCACTTTTTTCCTTCTATTTGCCATGAAGTGATGGGATTGGATGCCTTGATCTTAGTTTTTTGAATGTTGAGTTTCAAGCCTGCTTTTCCACTGTCCTCTTTCACCCTCATCAAGAAGCTCGTTACTTCCTCTTCACTTTCTGCCATTAGAGTGATATCATCTGCATATCTGTGGTTGATGCTTCTCCTGGAAATCTTGATTCCAGCTTGTGCTTCATCCAGCCCAGCATCTCACAAGATGTACTCTGCATTGAAGTCAAATAAGCAGGGTGACAATATACAGTTCCTTTTCCAATTTGGAACCACTCAGTTGTTTTGTGTCCAGTTCTGACTTTTGCTTCTTGACTGGTATACAGGCTTCTCAAGAGACAGGTAAGGTAGTCTGGTATTCCCATCTCTTTAATAATTTTTCACAGTTGGAGATCCACGCTGTTAAAGGCTTTCACATAGTCAATGATACAGAAGTAGATGCTCTTCTGGAATTCTCTTGCTCTCTCTATGATCAAATGAATGTTGGCAATTTGATCTTTGGTTCCTCTGCCTTTTCTAAACCAATCTTGTACATCTGGAAGTTCTTGGTTCACATACTCCTGAGACCTAGCTTGAAGGATTTTGAGCATTACCTTACTAGCATTCGAAAAGAGCACACTTGTACAGTAATTTGAACATTCTTTGATATTTCCATTCTTTGGGATTGGAATGAAAACTGACCTTTTCCAATCCTGTGGCTGCTGCTGAGTTTTCCAAATGTGCTGACATATTGAGTACAGCACTTTCAACAGCATCATCTTCTAGGATTTGAAATAGTTCAGCTGGAATTCCATCACCTCCACTAGCTTTGTTTGTAGTAATGCTTCCTAAGGCCCACTTGACTTAACACTCCAGGATGTCTGCTCTAGGCAAGTGACCACACCATCGTGGTTATCTGGTTCATTCAGTTCTTTTTTTGTATAATTATTTTGTGTATTCTTGCCTCATCTTATTAATCTCTTCTGTTTCTGTCCTTTATCATGCTCATCCTTCCATGAAATAGTCCCTTGACAGCTCCAATTTTCTTGAAGAGATCTCTAGTTGTTCCCATTCTATTGTTTTCCTCTATTTCTTTGCAATGCTCATTTAAGAAGGCCTTCTTATCTCTTCCTGCTAGTCTCTGGACCTCTGCATTCAGTTGGGTATACCTTTCCCTTTCTATTTTGCCTTTCACGTCTCTTCTTTTCTCAGTTGTTTGTAAAGCCTCCTCAGACAACCACTCTGCCTTCTTGCGTCTGTTTTTCTTTGGGATCGTTTTGGTCATTGCCTCTTGTACAGTGTTATGAACCTCTGCCCATAGTTCTCTAGGCACTCAGTCTACCAGATCTAATCCCCTGAATCTATTCATCACCTCCAGTGTTTAACAATCAGGTATTTGATTTAGGTCATACCTGAATGGCCTAGTGGTTTTCCCTACTTTCTTCAGTTCAAATCTGAATTTTGCAACAAGGAGTTCATTATCTGAGCCACAGTCAGCTGCAGGGTTTTTTTTTTTTTTTTTTTTCTGACTATATAGAGCTTCTCCTTCTTTGGCTGCAAAGAATATAAGTCTGATTTCAGTATTGACCATTTGGTGATGTCCATGTGTAGAGATGTCTTCTGTGATGACCAGTTTGCTATGACCAGTGCACTCTCTTGATAAAACTCTGTTAGACTTTGCCCTGCTTCATTTTATACTCCAAAGCCAAACAAGAGATACTTACTACAAGTATCTCTTGGCTTCCTACTTTTGCATTAGGTCTTCATAGAACTGGTCAACTTCAGCTTTTCAGAAACAGTGGTTGGGACATAGACATGGATTATTGTGATGTTGAATGATTTGCCCAGAAAATGACGCAAGATCATTCTGTCATTTTTGAGACTGCACCCAAGTACTGCCTTTCAGACTCTTGACTATGAGGGCTACTCCACTTTTTACTAAGGGATTCTTGCCCACAGTAGTAGATGTAATGATTATCCGAATTAAGTTCACCCTTTCCTGTCCATTTTAGTTCACTGATTCCAAAGATATTGATATTCACTCTTGCCACCTCCTGCTTGACTACATCCACCTTACTTTGATTCATGGATCTAACATTCTGTGCTCTTATGCAATATTGTTCTTTATACCATCGGACTTTACTTTCACCACCAGACACATCCCCAAATGAGCATTGCTTTCACTTTGGTCCAGTTGCCTCATTCTTTCTGGAGCTATTTGTAATTGTCCTCTACTCTTACCCAAGAGCATATCCGACCTGAGGGGTTCATCTCCTGGTGTCATATCTTTTGGTCTTTTCATACAGCTCCTGGAACAATGGACCATTCAAAGTGGGAAAGGAGTATTTCAATGCTGTATATTGTAATGCTACTTATTTAACTTAAATGAAAAGTACATCATGCAAAATGTCAGGCTGAATGAATCACTAGCTGGGATCAAAATTGCCAGGAGAAATATCAGCAACCTCAGATATTCAGATAATACCTCTTTAATGGCTGAAAAGGAAGAGGAACTAAAGAGCTTCTTGATGAGGGTGAAAGAGGAGGGAGAAAAAGCTGGCTTGAAATTCAGCATTCAAAAAACCAAGATCATGGCATCTCATCCCATCACTTCACGGCAAATAAAAGGGGAAAAAGTGGAAACAGTGACAGATTTTATTTTTTGGACTCCAAAATCACTGAAGATGGTGACTATAGCCATGAAATTAAAGATACTTACTCTTTGGAAGAAAAGCTGTGACAAATCTGGACAGCGTATTAAAAAGCAGAGACATCACTTTGCCTACAAAAGTCCATACAGTCAAAGCTATAGCTTTTCCAGTAGTCATGTATGGATGTGAGAGTTGGACCATAAAGAAAGCTTCAGAAACAAACTTAGAGTGTTCTTTTAACAATTCAATTAAACTTTACTTTAATATAACAGCCAAGGAACTATCCAGGAAGTGAGTCTTAGTAAATACAGACCTCTGTTAACAAAACTGAGGTTTAACATTCACTGAAACATCTTTTTCTCTCTAGAATTACCCTCATTTCTACCAAATATAACAAAATTGACTAATTTTTTTTGCAAAATAAGTCTTATCTCAAAAATTTGGCCTGGTAATTTATGTAACTGTAATTGATCATATATACTTTTTGCTGAAAATTTTATAAGGACTCTGAGTGAACTTTTAAAGATCCTCAGGGCTAGAAAAGATACACAAAGGGCTTGTCATAGATTTCACCTAACAGATATATTGATTAATTAGTCTTTTTTTAAGGTCCCCCAATTATGTTGAGCTTGCTGTAGCTGTTAGTGAGTGGCTTTCCTTATTTTTCTGGTAAAGTTGCTGGGAACTTAAGAGTTTACAATCTCTGGAGGAAGCAGATAGAAAAAAAAGATAAATGTTTCAATCTTCTTGCATTCATGCATGCTAAGTGACTTCAGTGATGTCCAACTCTTTGTGACCCCATGGACTGGAGCCCATCAGGCTCCTCTGTCCATGGGATTCTCCAGGCAAGAATAATGGAGTGGATTGCCATACCTTCCTCTAGGGGGTCTTCCCAACCCAGGGCTCAAAACTGCATCTTCTGTAACTCCTGCATTGGTGGGCAGTTTATTTAACACTAGTGCCACCTGGAAACCCTCAGTTCTGCTTTAGTTCAGTGCAATTGCTCAGTCATGTCTGACTCTTCATGACTCCATGGACCACAGCATTCTAGGCCTCCCTGTCCATCACCAACTCCAAGAGTCAACTCAAACTCATTTCCATTGAGTCAGTGATGCCATCTAAACAGCTCATCCTCTGTCATTCCTTTCTCCTCCTGCCTAAAATCTTTCCCAGCATCAGCGTCTTTTCAAATTGGTCAGCTCTTTGCATCAGGTGGCCAAAGTATTGGAGTTTCAGCTTCAAGAAAAGAGCACACTTGTACAGTAATTTGAACATTCTTTGATATTTCCATTCTTTGGGATTGGAATGAAAACTGACCTTTTCCAATCCTGTGGCTGCTGCTGAGTTTTCCAAATGTGCTGACATATTGAGTACAGCACTTTCAACAGCATCATCTTCTAGGATTTGAAATAGTTCAGCTGGAATTCCATCACCTCCACTAGCTTTGTTTGTAGTAATGCTTCCTAAGGCCCACTTGACTTAACACTCCAGGATGTCTGCTCTAGGCAAGTGACCACACCATCGTGGTTATCTGGTTCATTCAGTTCTTTTTTTGTATAATTATTTTGTGTATTCTTGCCTCATCTTATTAATCTCTTCTGTTTCTGTCCTTTATCATGCTCATCCTTCCATGAAATAGTCCCTTGACAGCTCCAATTTTCTTGAAGAGATCTCTAGTTGTTCCCATTCTATTGTTTTCCTCTATTTCTTTGCAATGCTCATTTAAGAAGGCCTTCTTATCTCTTCCTGCTAGTCTCTGGACCTCTGCATTCAGTTGGGTATACCTTTCCCTTTCTATTTTGCCTTTCACGTCTCTTCTTTTCTCAGTTGTTTGTAAAGCCTCCTCAGACAACCACTCTGCCTTCTTGCGTCTGTTTTTCTTTGGGATCGTTTTGGTCATTGCCTCTTGTACAGTGTTATGAACCTCTGCCCATAGTTCTCTAGGCACTCAGTCTACCAGATCTAATCCCCTGAATCTATTCATCACCTCCAGTGTTTAACAATCAGGTATTTGATTTAGGTCATACCTGAATGGCCTAGTGGTTTTCCCTACTTTCTTCAGTTCAAATCTGAATTTTGCAACAAGGAGTTCATTATCTGAGCCACAGTCAGCTGCAGGTTTTTTTTTTTTTTTTTTTTTTTTTTACTATATAGAGCTTCTCCTTCTTTGGCTGCAAAGAATATAAGTCTGATTTCAGTATTGACCATTTGGTGATGTCCATGTGTAGAGATGTCTTCTGTGATGACCAGTTTGCTATGACCAGTGCACTCTCTTGATAAAACTCTGTTAGACTTTGCCCTGCTTCATTTTGTACTCCAAAGCCAAACAAGAGATACTTACTACAAGTATCTCTTGGCTTCCTACTTTTGCATTAGGTCTTCATAGAACTGGTCAACTTCAGCTTTTCAGAAACAGTGGTTGGGACATAGACATGGATTATTGTGATGTTGAATGATTTGCCCAGAAAATGACGCAAGATCATTCTGTCATTTTTGAGACTGCACCCAAGTACTGCCTTTCAGACNACAGGACATGGATTATTGTGATGCTGAATGATTTGCCCAGAAAATGAAGCAAGATCATTCTGTCGTTTTTGAGACTGCACCAAAGTACTGCCTTTCAGACTCTTCTTTTGACTGTGAGGGCTACTCCACTTTTTACTAAGGGATTCTTGCCCACAGTAGTAGATGTAATGATTATCCGAATTAAGTTCACCCTTTCCTGTCCATTTTAGTTCACTGATTCCAAAGATATTGATATTCACTCTTGCCACCTCCTGCTTGACTACATCCACCTTACTTTGATTCATGGATCTAACATTCTGTGCTCTTATGCAATATTGTTCTTTATACCATCGGACTTTACTTTCACCGCCAGACACATCCCCAAATGAGCATTGCTTTCACTTTGGTCCAGTTGCTTCATTCTTTCTGGAGCTATTTGTAATTGTCCTCTACTCTTACCCAAGAGCATATCCGACCTGAGGGGTTCATCTCCTGGTGTCATATCTTTTTGTCTTTTCATACAGCTCATGGAACAATGGACCATTCAAAGTGGGAAAGGAGTATTTCAATGCTGTATATTGTAATGCTACTTATTTAACTTAAATGAAAAGTACATCATGCAAAATGTCAGGCTGAATGAATCACTAGCTGGGATCAAAATTGCCAGGAGAAATATCAGCAATCTCAGATATTCAGATAATACCTCTTTAATGGCTGAAAAGGAAGAGGAACTAAAGAGCTTCTTGATGAGGGTGAAAGAGGAGGGAGAAAAAGCTGGCTTGAAATTCAACATTCAAAAAACCAAGATCATGGCATCTCGTCCCATCACTTCACGGCAAATAAAAGGGGAAAAATTGGAAACAGTGACAGATTTTATTTTTTGGACTCCAAAATCACTGAAGATGTTGACTATAGCCATGAAATTAAAGATACTTACTCTTTGGAAGAAAAGCTGTGACAAATCTGGACAGCATATTAAAAAGCAGAGACATCACTTTGCCTACAAAGGTCCATACAGTCAAAGCTATAGCTTTTCCAGTAGTCATGTATGGATGTGAGAGTTGGACCATAAAGCAAGCTTCAGAAACAAACTTAGAGTGTTCTTTTAACAATTTAATTAAACCTTACTTTAATATAACAGCAAGGAACTATCCAGGAAGTGAGTTTTAGTAAATACAGACCTCTGTTAACAAAACTGAGGTTTAACATTCATTGAAACCTCTTTTTCTCTCTAGAATTACCCTCATTTCTACCAAATATAACAAAATTGACTAATTTTTTTTTTGCAAAATAAGTCTTATCTCAAAAATTTGGCCTGGTAATTTATGTAACTATAATTGATCATATACACTTTTTGCTGAAAATTTTATAATGAGTCTGAGTGAACTTTTAAAGATCCTTTCAGGGCTAGAAAAGATACACAAAGGGCTTGTCACAGATTTCACCTAACAGATATATTGGTTAATTTGTCTTTTTGTAAGGTCCCCCAGTTATGTTGAGCTTTCTGTAGCTGTTAGTGAGTGGCTTTCCTTATTTTTCTGGTAAAGTTGCTGGGAACTTAAGAGTTTACAATCTCTGGAGGAAGCAGATAGAAAAAAAAGATAAATGTTTCAATCTTCTTGCATTCATGCATGCTAAGTGATTTCAGTGATGTCCAACTCTTTGTGACTCCATGGACTGGAGCCCATCAGGCTCCTCTGTCCATGGGATTCTCCAGGCAAGAATAATGGAGTGGATTGCCATACCCTCCTCTAGGGGGTCTTCCCAACCCAGGGCTCGAAACTGCATCTCCTGTAACTCCTGCATTGGTGGGCAGTTTATTTAACACTAGTGCCACCTGGAAACCCTCAGTTCTGCTTTAGTTCAGTGCAGTTGCTCAGTCGTGTCTGACTCTTCATGACTCCATGGACCACAGCATTCTAGGCCTCCCTGTCCATCATCAACTCCAAGAGTCAACTCAAACTCATTTCCATAGAGTCAGTGATGCCATCTAAACAGCTCATCCTCTGTCATTCCTTTCTCCTCCTGCCTAAAATCTTTCCCAGCATCAGCATCTTTTCAAATTGGTCAACTCTTTGCATCAGGTGGCCAAAGTATTGGAGTTTCAGCTTCAACATCAGTCCTTCCAATGAGCACTCAAGACTAATCTCCTTTAGGATGACCTGGGTTGGATCTCCTTGCAGTCCAAGGGACTCTCAAGAGTCTTCTCCAATACCACAGTTCAAAAGCATCAATTCTTCGGTGCTCAGCTTTCTTTATAGTTCAACTCTCACATCCATACAAGACTACTGGAAAAAACATAACCTTGATGAGACAGACATTTGTTGGCAAAGTAATGTTTCTGCTTTTTAATATTCTGTCTAGGTTGGTCATAACCTTCTTTCCAAGGAATAAGCGTCTTTTAATTTAATGGATGCAATCACCATCTGTAGTGATTTTGGTCATCTGAGTTAAATTCACCCATTCCAGTCCATTTTAGTTCGCTGATTCCTAGAATGTCGACGTTCACCCTTGCCATCTCTTGTTTGACCACTTCCAATTTGCCTTGATTTACGGACCTGACATTCCAGGTTCCTATGCAATATTGTTCTTTACAGCATCGGATCTTGCTTCTATCATCAGTCACATGCATAACTGGGTATTGTTTTTGCTTTGGCTCCATCCCTTCATTCTTTCAATTTAACTCAGATGACCATTATATCTACTACTGCGGGCAGGAATCCCTCAGAAGAAATGGAGTAGCCATCATGGTCAACAAAAGAGTC
>SJYX01002612.1:8390-25115 GCA_006410675.1 Oreotragus oreotragus
GGGGGGGGGGGGGGGGGGGTGGGGGAAGTGAACTCGATTTTCTTCTACTCTGTCATGTTGATCCCTAAGTAGCTATAAACTTTTAACAAAAAAGAAAGAATAGAAATAAGAATTAAACTCAATAAATTTGAGAAAATATACCATGAGTGTCTAAACTCCTTGTGTCCTTGAAGTTGTGGATGGTTAACTCTGGCATGGCAGCCCTGTTGTTGTGTGTGGTAATTGCTACGTTTTTCCTAATCATAATTCTCTTAATTATATTTTCTGGGTCCTTGTTGACCATGACATTAGCTGTCATTTTGTCACCTTAATTTTGCAGATTTTATATTCAGAGCATTGCTTCTGTGGTTTCCTGGTGCTTTTCCAGAAGGCTGAATAGAGCCTGGATCTGTCTCTTATACACATCTAGATGTGTATAAGAGACAGGTCGTCCCCTTCTCCTCCTGCCCCCAATCCCTCCCAGCATCAGAGTCTTTTCCAATGAGTCAACTCTTCGCAATTTTGCAGATTTTATATTCAGAGCATTGCTTCTGTGGTTTCCTGGTGCTTTTCCAGAAGGCTGAATAGAGCCTGGATGGTGTAGGTGCAGAGCCAGGCTTCAGCCCTCCTAGAAATTTGGTGGGTGGCCTCCTACATGTAGGGGTGGTTGCTCCTATCTTTGTACTTAGAAATACTTAATTTTTAAATGAATAAAACTAAATGTACCCCAAAAAGATTATTCTTTTAGAGTAACACTTCACAGAAATGAAACTCTGAGAGACTATTATAACTTGCACCATGCTCCAGCCAAAAACAGATTTTTATTTTTTCTAATATTTGTTATTGCTTATTTATTATGAAAATTAAAGTTATTTTATTATGCTAATATCTTAAGTGAATTAATAAAATGATCAATTGTTTTATTCATAGCCTTTTATATTTGTGTAGGTTACTGGAAAGGGAAGCTAGTAGGTTTTTTGTTCCTTCACCCATGAAATCTCTTTTAGCATTGTGTTTATCTAGGTAGGTTTCTGGGCAAAGCAGGCATAAGAAATAATTCTTCTGATACACGTCTACTCTGTCTTCCAGAAAGGGACTCTGTCAGGGCATTTTACCTACATTTTACCTACATACCTACATTTTACCTTTGCCATTTATTGTCTGTTCCCCTGGAAGATGAGTAAAGTCCTCAGGATCCTATTAAAGGTGACCATAAATCTCCAGAGTCCTCTGTGAATCCTAACAAAGAATTTTACTCTGTTGTCTTAACTCCTTTGTATCTCTTTGAAAGGAAATCATTCTCAATCTGTACAGTCTGGTATTTTACTCATTTGTTTACTTATTTAACATATATTTTCCAGAGCTTATTAAATGTCAAAACTGTGCTGTTTGCCAAGTATTTATTAATAATAATACAAGGTGATATGAGACTGGATACTGTGGGATCTAACAGACTGTTCTTGAGCTAAACTATGTTGTGGTGAAAAAAATCTCAAGGTTTCAGTGGCTTAATTCCACACAGTTTCATCTCTCACTCATGTTATAGTCTTACAAGTCTACCATCATGAAATTCTCTGCTTTCAGCTGCATAAGCAAGTGAGAGAATTTGGAGATGTTCTACTCAGTTGTAAATCCTTCAGATGAGAGTCATGTCATTACCCCCAGCAAGTGGACTGGGGCTAGTCACAAAACCCTGTCTTACAGCAGGAAATTCTGGAAAAATATTGATGAGCACTAGGAGTATGTGGTGGTTACTCTTGTCTTTGCCACACTCAGTGCAGGGATCAGTAGTTTTTTTTTTGTTTAGGAAGAGACATTTATTCCAGCTAACACATTAGACAAGAGTAACAGTTATCAGAAAAATAGGTGGGAAAGCATTTTAGGCAGAGGGAGCTGTGCATATGGAGACTATGAGATAGGAAAGAGCCTGATACATTTAAGAAACTGAAAGATGACCAGTGTGGTTGTAATGTAGAAAGATGAAGGGCGGTGAGAGCTGATGTTAGAAAACAGGCAGAAGGTAGATCAGGCAGGATTAGGGCTTGCAGACACTGTCAAACATTTCTGATCCTTCATACTAAATGTAATAGAAATCCACTGCAGAATGTTAAGCAAGGGAGTGACATTGTGACCTTTGTATTTTAAAACATCACCCTGACTGCAAAGTGAAGATATTATTGGAGAGGATAAGAATAGGACTGGGAGACCATTAAGGGGGTTTTCAGAAGTCCAGGAGAGAGGCGGTAGTGACTGGGATAAAGAAAGGAGCCACGAAAGTCGAAACACATGCATTTGAGAAGTCTAGGAAGTCGAGGTGGGTGATTGAATGTGGAGGATGAAGAAGGTCTTAGTGATGGCAGTAGGTTTCTTTCAAGAGCAACTATTGGGCCAGGAAATGTAGGGGTCACAACAAGCAGATTTTTCAGGTGTAGGAGTAAGCAGTGGGAAGTGAGTAATTGTGTATTCAGTCCTAGACACAAGGAGTTAGAGTTGCTTGTTAGGTGTCTAAAAGGAGATATTGATGAGTAGATATATTTTTATGAAGTTTCAAATAAAGGTCTGGACTGGAATTACACATTGGAAGTCCTTGATTTATAAGTGGTAATTAAAACCATAAAGGATGCTAGGAGTGCTTCAAAGGAGACAAGATGTCTTGAGATGACTATGAGAAACTTTAGGAGTTAAACATTAGGAAGAGGAGGAGTAAGCCAAAGAGTGAGAAGCAATAGTAGAGAGGGAAGCAGAAAACCAGAGGGTGAGGCTGCACAAAGCAAGGGAAGAGCACTTTTCAAAGGAGGATTCCTTTGTGAGGATGGTTGATCAAGGCTCAAGTCTGTTGTCAGCAAACGTAATTTGATCAGGCAGATAGAGGTCCTTAATGACCGGATCAGAAAAAGAATGGCTTTGATGGAAAATAACTGTTTTCAGTGTCGAAGTGAACTTTCAGGCATGCCAGGTAGATTCCCTGAGCAACTCCTCTAATAAGTGATTTTTTAAAACTAAATATTTTAGAAATCTTTCAGTAGAGCAAAGCACCGTTTAACAGAATTGAAAATGTCACTGCTTCAGCACACAGCAGATTGACGCAATGGATACAGGTTTCCAAAGTTGAGTGCATACTGACATTTTAGAGAAAGTTTCAAAATGACTATGCCATCAGTACAATTATGATATGAAAGTCAAGTCATCTATCTTCTTAGTCTGTTTTTTATTGGTCTTAAATGTACTGTTTCTGATTTGCTTTTCAATTTAACATGAAGGTGCAGAAAGCCAGAGAAGCTAAAACAGTAGAAACTGNATCAGTACAATTATGATATGAAAGTCAAGTCATCTATCTTCTTAGTCTGTTTTTTATTGGTCTTAAATGTACTGTTTCTGATTTGCTTTTCAATTTAACATGAAGGCGCAGAAAGCCAGAGAAGCTAAAACAGTAGAAACTGTGAAGGGGATGAACTGGAGAAATGGTCCAGGAGGCAAAATCAGTGTTGTCTAGCCTGTGTGAGAAAATGAGAAGGGGTCACGCTGTGACTCTTTAGTCACAGCTGTAGAAAAGTTCAGAGAGTGCTGGCTGGTGGGTCTTCTTTTCCACAGAGACTCAGCGGAAGATGGATTGAGCTAGGATTGCTGTATGAGATCATTGGTTTGATGATAAGAGCTTTTTGACTGTAAGTGATTTAAAAACTGGAGAAGGCTATGAAAAGAAGTACCAGATTTCCCATCTTTCCCGACATTGAGCATAAGAGTTGACAATTCTTTGGATTTCTGTCATGAATTTTCTCTGGGAGTGGAAGATCTTCATGCATCTCTGAGGACATCCCTGATATGAGAAATAAACAGGAGAATGAAGCCCCTGACTAGGATTGTTGAACTTTGCTGATTTCCTTCTTATAATATCTTTCAACCATGCCTTTATGAAGGTCAAAGACCCTTAGAAACTCTTTTTGGGGAGGGAGGCCTGGGATTTGGGACCTTTTGTGTTTTTTGCTTATGCCCTATTGAATGAAGTAGATTCAGTCTGCAGTAGATTGCATTCTGACCCGCTTTTATAAACCTGGCTCATTTTCTTCTCTAAGAACTTTCCTTGTGTGCCAATTTCCCCAAGATCACTAGCATTTTTGTTACTTCTTTACTTTAACATCCAAAAAAACAGTCATCTGAGTCTGTAGCTCTTGTGAGCCTAGGAAGTCGACTCCTCCTTGCAAGGATGGCGCTGCCAGGGAACACTGGGTCTCTTTGTTGGCCACACCTCCCTTTGAACCACTGCTCCGGGCTTCTCTGCCTTTTCTTTTTTGCCTGCCTGCAGGAAGCTTTTCCACATTGTTGAGAGGCTTCCCTACTTCTCTTCACCTGTGCATGGATATAGCCCTTCCTTTATATATTCTTCACCTAATGGGTGCAAAATGTTTTAAATAGACTTTACTGAGTTTTAGGGAGGCAAAGAGGGTGAGAGAAGTGGATTATATTGCAGAAAAAGCAAACAACTCTGGACGCACATGTTGCTGCCTCTGGGGTCTATCCATATGCAACATATGTACCACATACCAACTCTGTTTTCTTCTTGGCTCTGGGTTGCAGCCATGTTACTAGGAGGCATTGATCTCCTAGTATAAATTTTTCCTTTCCCATCTTTACTTTCTCATCCCTATTTTCCCAAATCTCACAACCCCATTCCCTTTCCTTATGTCCCTTATAAGGACACAGTAAGCAAGTCATCTCCTAACTGTTAACCTTTTACATTATTTTTGCAGAGCAATTTTAAGTTGAGTTTCTTGTTGACTCAACTGTGCAGTTCCAGAAAAGCCTTTGCTTTCCTTTGCAAAGTGAAGCACATTCAGTGATGCTATTTTGTACTTTTCATCAGTAGAGCCCTGGCTTTTAAAAGATCTTCACAACTTTGAGATGAAAAATTATTCTTAAAGACTCTGAAGGTCCCAAATAATCTTTTTAATCTTGTATTTATGTACCTAAGTTTTGCTTTCCATGAGTCAGTTTCAGCTAGAACTTTTTTTCTAAAAAAAAAAAAAAATTTTTTTTCCATGAAAATACATGTGTGTGAGTCTATGTATTTCCAGAAGCTAAAAATGTCTCCCCATTATGTTAATACTCCTGATGTTGCATAGTCTCCCTTATAGTGGTGCTTGGTAGAGAGAATATTCAGACAAAAGCATATTCATACACAACCTTTTAAAGAAACTTGGGGAGGAATTTAAGAGTGAACTTTGCTCCTAGCCTGCCACATCCATCAGTCTCAAGTCCTGTTGATGTTGACTCCTTAATGTCTTTCAAATATATCTCTTTGATCCATCCTGCAGACCTGTTTGAAGGCAGTTTCTGCTGTTTTTGTATTCCCAGTTCCTAACCAAGATTGGCAAATAAGAGATGGTCATTCAAAGATTGTTGCATAATTGGAGGCACAGAGGAATGAATGAGAAGGAACTAATGATGCTAGAAATTTGAGGGTGGACTCCTAGGAAAGTAGAACTCAAGGGACTGCCTTTTTTTTCCTCTACAGAAAGATTGGAGAGAATAAGGGAAGTACATGCAGGACTCAAGAGAACGAAGTAAAATTGAAAGAGGTAGAATATAAAGACTGTAATGGATTTTTATAAATCAGTTGAGCAGGAGAGGGGAAATGTGGTTCAAGTTCCTGTGTAAAGATAGATTTATGTATAAGCTAAACTTGAGCTATTAGCAGAATGAGGGACTAAATATAACCAGAGCCATACTCTTTGCAAACCCATGGACCGTAGCCCACCAGGCTCCTCTATCCATGAAATTCTCCAGGAAAGAATAGTGGAGTGAGTAGCCATTCCCTTCTCAAGGGGATCGTCCCCACCCAGGGATGAAACCTGGGTCTTCCACACTGCAGACAGATTCTTTACCATCTCAGCGCCCAGAGAAGCCCATTAGACACTCACTTTAACACAATACTAACCATGTCATGAACATTTCAGTCTTTGCCTCAACTCTATACAGGTAGTTATTAGCATTATCCCCATTTTATAGATGGAGAATTTGAGACATAGAGAAATGAATTAACTTGCCTACGGTCATGTTACTAGAGAAGGATGGAATCAGGATTTGAACCCAGATCTGTCTGACTCTAGATATTGTGCTCTCAGCTTCTACAGCATGTTGAGTATAAATACTGCTAATACTCTGTATCTCCCTAATCTTAGTATGGCTAAGTTATGCTTGGGAGAAGGAAATAGCATAAAGGAAGGGGGTGTAAGTTTAAAGAAAAGTAAAAAATTGCGGGGAGAGAAGGGACTCTGCTGCTGCTGCTGCTGCTAAGTCGCTTCAGTCGTGTCCGACTCTGTGCGACCCCATAGACGGCAGCCTACCAGGCTCCCCGTCCCTGGGATTCTCCAGGCAAGAATACTGGAGTGGGTTGCCATTTCCTTCTCCAATGTATGAAAGTGAAAAGTGAAAGTGAAGTCGCTCAGTCGTGCCTGACTCTTGGCGACCCCATGGACTGCAGCCTACCAGGCTCCTCCGTCCACAGGATTTTCCAGGCAAGAGTACTGGAGTGGGGTGCCNTTTCTTGAAGAGATCTCTAGTCTTTCCCATTCTGTTGTTTTCCTCTATTTCTTTGCATTGATTGCTGCAAATATTTTATAACAGGAAGATCATAGACATGGAGCTTTACTGTTTCTATCAGTAAAAGCAGCATGATAATAATACCAACCACCTTATGATAGTTATAACATTGAATCACAGAAATAGAATATCATCACATATTCAAATATTTTTCAACACCTTCAGATACATGAGGTAAGTAAAATAGTGTGTGCAAAGTCTCTGGTATGTATTAGGCAATTGATAAAGTTATTGGTATTTTTATTTTAATAATGCATATCAAGAACACTTAGGATGATACATTGACTTTGAAGTATTTTAAATTCAATGCTTTTCAAATATTTGAAAATAAGAGAGGAAACAACTCTTAGCAGTACTCTTGGTTGTGTTTATACAGAGATAGTTATTTTTAAAAACTGGAGATTTTATGCAGATAAAGTTCACAACAGAAAAATGAACCAGTCAGGTCTTGATTTAATATGATTAAGTCTCTTTGCAAACTGACGTTATAAATATTACTTATTCCATTACATTCCATTAGTTATTTATAATGGTATTTACTGTCAAAACCTAGGACTTAATTTGTATATTTTGGAAATTAATCCTTTGCAGAGATTTTTCAAACTGGGAATATGGAATAGAGACTGAGAACACCCAGAGAATTTGACTTTAAAGGCCAGTGGAATTTGATTACAGAACTTCCACAGGACTAGGGAAACAGACTCTTGGAGGACACAAAGAAAACCTTGTGCACTACAAGACCCAAGAGAAAGGAGCAGTGACCCCACAAGGGACTGAGCCACTTGCGTGTGAGTGTCCAGGACCTCAGGCAGAGGTGTGGTTCAACAGTGGCCTGCTTTAGGGGCAGTGGCTCTGAATACAATAATCCTGGGAGCTGCAGCATGCTGGCATAAATCCTTTTGAAGTAGGTTGCCATTTACCACCATTAGGTACCATAGTTTGGTCTCACGCCAAAGTGCAAGGAGGAAACACAGCCCCACCCATTAACAGAAAAGTGCTTTGAAGATTTACTGAGCATGGTCCCGCCCATAAAAGCAAAACCCAGATTAACCACAGAGAGGCCCTGTCATCAAGAAGCTTCCAGAAGCCTTTAATCCTCATTAATCAGAGGACAGACAGAATGAAAATCACAGTCATAGAAACCTAACCAAACTGAACATATTGATCACATCCTTGTCTCAGTTCAGTTCAGTCTCTCAGTCGTGTCCGATTCTTTGCAACTCCATGAACTGCTGCACGTCAGGCCTCCGTGTCCATCACCAACTCCCAGAGTCCACCCAAACCCATGTCCATCGAGTCGGTGATGCCATCCAACCATCTCATCCTCTGTTGTCCCTTTATCCTCCTGCCCTCAATCTTTCACAGCATCAGGGTCTTTTCAAGTGAGTCAGCTCTTCACATTAGGTGGCCAAAGTACTGGAGTTTCAGGTTCAACATCAGTCCTTCCAGTGAACACCCAGGACTGATCTCCTTTAGGATGGACTGGTTGGATCTCCTTGCAGTCCAAGGGACTCTCAAGAGTCTTCTCCAACACCACAGTTCAAAAGCATCAATTCTTCAGTGTTCAGCTTTTTTTATAGTCCAACTCTCAAATCCATACATAGCCACAGGAAAAACCATAGCCTTGACTAGATGGACCTTTGTTGGCAAAGTAATGTCTCTGCTTCTTAATATGCTGTCTAGGTTGGTCATAATTTTGCTTCTAAGAAGCAAGCATCTTTTAATTTCATGGCTGCAATCACCATCTGCAGTGATTTTTGGAGCCCAGAAAAATAAAGTCAGCCACTGTTTCCCCATCTATTTTCTATGAAGTAATGGGACTGGATTCAGTGATCTTAGTTTTCTGAATGTTGAGCTTTAAGACAACTTTTTCACTCACCTCTTTCACTTTTATCAAAGGGCTCTTTAGTTCTTCTTCACTTTATGCCATAAGGGTGGTGTCATCTGCATATCTCAGGTTATTGATATTTCTCCCAGCAATCTTGATTCCAGCTTGTGCTTCCTCCAGCCCAGTGTTTCTCATGATGTACTCTGCATATAAGTTAAATAAGCATGGTGGCAATATACAGCCTTGACGTACTCCTTTTCCTATTTGGAACCACTCTCTTGTTCCATGTCCAGTTCTAACTGTTGCTTCCTGACCTGCATACAGGTTTCTCAAGAGGCAGGTCAGGTGGTCTGGTATTCCCATCTCTTTCAGAATTTTCCACAGTTTACTGTGATCCACATAGTCAGAGGCTTCGGCATAGTCAATAAAGCAGAAATAGATGACTTTCTGGAACTCTCTTGCTTTTTCGATGATCCAGCGAATGTTGGCAGTTTGATCTCTGGTTCCTCTGCCTTTTCTAAAACCAGCTTGAACATCTGTCTTTAGAGTATATTCCTTTTAGCCCTGTCTTTGGTCTCCTGATTGGGCATAATTCTCTTTTAAATCATCTTTCCATAATTATAAAAGCCACTTTAAAGCCAGTTTCATTCTTGAAAACTCTTCCTAATTGCTTTTTGTTGGAGATTGAGGCTAAAAACCTAGGTCCCTGATTGCTGGCCGTAAATCGCAGTTAATTGGTTCTGTCTGAAATAATGATTTGGATCCTGTATGACTAACAGAAAGGTGTGGAACACCTCAAACCCTCCAGTCTACAAAAGGCCCTCCCCGTGTGCAACCTCTCACAAAGTCCTTGTTACTTTTCACTGCAGTCTTTACTCTTTTAAGTTACCTTGTTTGTGTCTTTGTCATTTTTATTGTCTGTCTCACTTAATTCACATGGAACTTACCTTCTAGAAGGTGAGAAAGAACAGTAAAGTAGTGGTACTGAAAAGTGCCTTTGAGAGGTTTGAAAGGCCTCCTTCAGCTCTGGAATAATATTCAAGGTGCATGGGTTATCACTATGAATCTTAGGTGGAGAGGAATGTTTTAACTTAAAACGAAACAAATGGAATAACCATCTGTTGTATTGATGGGAATGATTGAGAAAGTTTACCTGGAAAAGGTTTATTTTGCCAGGGTCATGCTGAGTTGATTGCAGTGTCTTACAGTTTTACACCATATACTTTATGTAACTGTTGTATACTTCTTATCCTCTTTAATCCTCAGTCAGGGAAGCCGGCGCTCCCTGGTTAAGGGCCTTGCTGAAAGGCAGCAGGCAGTCTGTGGTAGGGGTAGAACTGGAACCTGGACCTTCTGACTGGTGTTTTCCCCACTACCTCTCGTGCTTGCTAAGTCACTTCAGTCGTGTCTGACTCTGCGACCCCATGGACTGTAGCCCTCTGGGCTCCTCTGTCCGTGGGATTCTCCAGGCAAGAATACCGGAGTGGGTTGCCATGCCCTTCTCCAGGGGATCTTCCCAAGCCAGGGATTAAACCCGCCTCTCTTGTGTCTCCTGCACTGGCAGCTAAGTTCTTTACCACTGGCGCCACCTGGGGAGCCAGCGCTACTCCTTAGCTGACCCCAGTTACTCCTCTGCTGTCACCGTCCACAGTTTCGATCTTTGCTCGTTTTTTCTCTGTTGGTTTGTATCACATATCTGGCTCCCTTGGTCACCCAAATCATTTCCGTTCGTGGCCTTCCTGATGCTCTGATTCTGTTCCAGAGAGAAGTGGAGATCCTGATGTTTCTCAGCGCCATCGTGATGATGAAGAACCGCAGGTCCAGTAAGTGTGGTTCCCACAGTTCTGACCGACGGCCTCCGGAGTCTCCCTCTCATGCTGTGAGAGGGGCATAACCTGGTGAACTTGTCCCTCATTCTGTGCCGAGGCTGAATTGCCCTTAGACTTTCATCCTCTCGCCCCTCTCCTGTTTCAAAGTATTCCAAGGAGAGGGACAAACAGTAGAACGTGGGAGCACGCGGCCCAGCCTGACCTCTGACATCTTTGTGTTTCAGTCACCGTGGAACAGCACATAGGCAACATCTTCATGTTCAGTAAGGTGGCCAATGCGATTCTTTTCTTCCGCCTGGACATTCGTATGGGCCTGCTTTACATCACGCTCTGCATAGGTAAGGAGACTGTAAGACTTGGTTGTGGGAACCAAATTCCAACACCACACCAGTTCCTCCATTCCTGTCTTCCGTAGCTTATACCTAATTGTGTGAGGCTCAGATGATGAGAACTTACAGAGACTGAATTTTAAGAGGAAGGGAATGTGTCTATGTATGTCTACAAAATGTACTCTTTGGTACTTGAAATCTTTGGGTTGGTTTGAAAGTAAATCCCCTACTCAAGGCCTTGTATGTTTCCTGTGTTGACTTAAAATGTGCAACATGAGAGCTGCAAGTTAAGTTTTAATTGGGGCAAAACGAGGGCTGCAGGCTGGGAGACAGCACCTCAGTCAGCTCTGAGAAGCTGTTCCAAAGAGTTGGGAGGAAAGGACAGCATGTATGTGATTTTGGCGAAGGGGGAGTACATGCAGTCAGCATATATTCTTTATAGAAAGTGTGTGCTTGGGAGGGGGGGCGTTCATGTTTGGGAATTCATGTACACCCATGATGGATTCATGTCAATGTATGCCAAAAAATAAGATCCTAAAGATTTAAAAAAAAAAAAAATTAGAAAAAAAGAAACTGTGTGCTAGTCTCATGAAGCTTTCTGCCAGTCACAGAAACCGTTGTCACCATGAAGGATCTTGGTGCTTTTCTAGATGTGTGTGAGGAGATACACGAATTGGGCTCGTAAAATCGGCTCCTGAGAATATTTAACTATCGGAAGACCTGTCCTGCCAGTTTTTCCCTGAGCACAGGGCGCCTCGTTTCTGCTCTGCACCCTGAGCTCCTTCAGGGGGTCTTGAAGGCTGGCAGCTGCAGGCACACGTGACTTAATCCTTACAGAGGTAGATGACAAGTGCCACTTGGCAGTTAACACCTGTGACATCCTTTTTCTGTGTTTAGTGTTCCTGATGACGTGCAAACCCCCCCTGTATATGGGCCCTGAGTACATCAAGTACTTCAGTGACAAAACCATTGGTGTGAGTACTCTTCTTCCCTGTTCCTTGACTGCCTTGGGAGTGATTTTGTCGTGCTCACTGCTCAGAGGAACAGCCGTGCTTCAGAATGGAAGTCAAGGGCACTGCTTCACTGTGGGCTCCAGAGGATATCAAGGGCACTGTGGTTCATTGTGGGGTCTACAGAGGTATGGGGAAGCCGAGATGAGGAATTAGGTGCTAAAGTCGGAATCTTCCAGGAGCCTGTGTAATCCAGTTCACCGTTTCCTCTCTGTGTGTGGCAGGAGGAGCTGGAGCGGGACAAGAGGGTCACTTGGATCGTGGAGTTCTTCGCCAACTGGTCTAGTGACTGCCAGTCATTTGCCCCTATCTACGCTGACCTCTCGCTCAAGTGAGTGGGACAGAAGGGCGGTAGAAGCTGTCCCTTCCCTCGCCTTGGTTTGGCCTTGGTCTTTGCACACTGCAACCAAAGGCCTCCCGCGCCCCCCTCAGGCGTCTGTGCCTCTGCTTCATCGCTTCCTTCTCTCTCTTCTCGTGAACCAATCCATTCCTCCCAGGTACAACTGTACGGGGCTGAATTTTGGGAAGGTGGACGTTGGACGCTACACTGACGTTAGTACACGGTATGTGAGGGCCTGGTAGGGGTTCCCTTGAGGGGATACACGCAGATGCACTTACAGAGAACCTCTGGATCCCGCAGGTACAAAGTGAGCACGTCACCCCTCACCAAGCAGCTGCCTACCCTGATCCTGTTCCAAGGTGGGAAGGAGGTCATGCGGCGGCCGCAGATCGACAAGAAGGGCCGGGCTGTCTCTTGGACGTTCTCGGAGGTGTGTGAGTGGGCAGGTGGCTTGCAGGAGGGTGTGGAGCAGGAGGCCAGTTTGGAGGCCACCCTGGGTTTGATTCCCAGTTCTGCTACTTGCCCACAAGCTTTAAGAGTGTGGACTATTGATTAGGTCTCTTTCATGGATTGACTCAGCAAATTATTCTACCATGTGCCAGACATCCGAGTAGTAGGGAACGATTATTAGTTAAGATTCAGTCTCGGTGGCTCTTGTCCTTATAGTCTATTTCCTTGGCAGTAAATTGGAGAGGGTAACATTTGCTTACAGGTTTTGTTTTGCAGATTACATTAAATAATGTAGCTGTAATTCTTGGCACAGTGACTGGCACATAATAGGTGAATATTAATTGACTTTTTCAGGTACCCCTAAAGAAGAGATCTGGGTTAGATTCCTGTCCTTTGTTTCCTCCCTTCCTAGACTGTGTAAATACAATTGGCCCTTGCACAAACGAGTCAGAACTGTGTCGGTCTGCTCGTGTGGATATTGTTCAATAGTAAAAACTACAGTGCTGCGCGCCCTGTGTGGTTGGCTGGAGCCGCACACAGGGAGCCACAAGTTGGGGGGGACTGTGGTTGCAGAAGGCTGACGATAAGTTACAGGTGGATTTTTGACTGCAAAAGGGTCGATGCCCCAACCACACCCTGTTCAACGGTCAACTGTACTTCTTCCCAGACACCACTCTCCCTTCCAACTTGAACCTGATGTGTGCGTTCCTTTTGCACAGGAGAATGTGATCCGAGAATTCAACTTGAATGAGCTCTATCAGAGGGCCAAGAAGCTGTCAAAGGCTGGAGATAAGATCCCTGAGGAGCAGCCTGTGGCCACAGTGCCCACTGCCGGGCCAGATGAGGAGAGCAAGAAGGACAGATAGTCCCTGCTTCAGTGGTTCCGCTCCTGTCAGTCGCGGGCACCTTGGAGGCCCTGCCCTTTCTGTAACCACAAGCCCTGCTTGAGGCCCGGGCCTTTTATTTATGTTTCCCTGTTGGCTGTGCCTAGATGGGGAGGGTATCACTTCTGATTTTTAAGAGGCATCCAGGGCAATGACAGGTACCCTCTAGGAAGGCCCCCGCTGTTGCGGCCCACTCTTTCACTGGAGGGAGGGAAGGCTCTTGCCTGGCAGAGGGAGAAGGCTTGCTCTCCACGCAGGCCCCACACACCGCCCCGTGCCGCCCGACGTCTCCGTCAGGCTCTGGCCTCGTCATTCCTCGCAGTGGCGCCACGCAGCCTGCTTAGACTAGATTACACCCTAACATAAACAGGCAAAAGTTCAGTTAGTGCTGAGATTTTCCCCTCGTGGAATCGGATTCCTTTAGGCCCTTCTGGCTTAGTCTGTGGTGTGTATTTAAAAAAGTGCAAGCCTGTGACCGGTCCCAAGGAAAAACGTTTAACCACAGACTTTTCTCTTTGAAGATTACTGAATAATCTACCTATTTTATGAAGACTGGGAGGAAGGGGAGTAGAAGTTTGAGACTTCCTTTGTGTGGCGGGCCCTGGACGGTGGCTCCCTTAACCCTCCTGCATCCTCCCCACACCCGGTTGATGGTTTCGCACAATAAACAGTCGGAGAATCGCTTTTGCTCTCGCCTGTGTGTGTGATTCATGCATTGCAAGTGGAAGTGTTGGCCACTCCTGCATTAGACAAGCCAGGCAGCTGCAGAGGACGCCTCTGTGTTCTTCATTTCAAAGGCCATCCCGATTGGTTCATCAGACGCTGCACACAGGTCCCCAGGATTGTGGACAGCTGCAGAAGGTTTAGTCGCTCATCATCCTATGGGCTAGTCTGCCAGGCTCCTCCTGGCATGTCCATGGCATTTCCTTGGCAAGAATACTGGGTTGCCATTTCCTTTCTCCAGGGAATCTTCCCAACCCAGGAGCACACCCATGTTTCCTGCATTGGCAAGTGGATTCTTTACCAACTGAGCCGCCAGGGAAGCGCAGTGTGTGTGTGTGTGTGGGTGTGGGTGTGGGTGTGTGTGTGTGTGTGTAATACCCAATGTGCGTGGATACTGAAAGACGTAATTCCCTGGGGTCATTTCTACAGCAGTTTACTTCAAGGGTATTTAAAAATCTAACTGGAGTTGAAATCTGAGTTAACTAAAAATTCTATGACAAAATTTTAGTCTTATTATCCCTTTAAGATAAGAAACCTTTAGTCATTTTTTAGATAATAATAGTCCATCCGATTTAGTCCATAGGGGAATTCAGTTTAAATAGGTAGCCAATCTGAATTCTTCAGGTAAAAGCAGGTGTTCATTAAAACAGCTTCTAAGAATCTGTCCATTTTAGATGAGAGGACTGGTTTTATATAGTCCCTCCAATGTGCTTCCTTGGAGAGCTCTTCTTGGAGGCAATGAATTATTGCTTCTGTGGAAAGATCAAGTGACTAACCTTCCATTCATATCTCACTGCCACAGGCAAAGAATCTTTTGGCCTCTTTAGAAACTAGAAGAAAGATGATGCCCTCTAGTATTAGTACATTGGACAGTTCAGCCTGAAAGAATATAATTAATCATTACTTTCTGGGTCAGCTCTTGAAACAGCTCCTTTATCATCATCCATCTTTTTCTAGAAGAGATCTTTAAATTCTACTTTGTTAAAGAAAGAATAATGTGACTGCTTTTTGTGGGGGTGGAATAAGAGTTTGAATTCAGTTTAAATAGGTAGCCAATCTGAATTCTTCAGGTAAAAGCAGGTGTTCATTAAAACAGCTTCTAAGAATCTGTCCATTTTAGATGAGAGGACTGGTTTTATATAGTCCCTCCAATGTGCTTCCTTGGAGAGCTCTTCTTGGAGGCAATGAATTATTGCTTCTGTGGAAAGATCAAGTGACTAACCTTCCATTCATATCTCACTGCCACAGGCAAAGAATCTTTTGGCCTCTTTAGAAACTAGAAGAAAGATGATGCCCTCTAGTATTAGTACATTGGACAGTTCAGCCTGAAAGAATATAATTAATCATTACTTTCTGGGTCAGCTCTTGAAACAGCTCCTTTATCATCATCCATCTTTTTCTAGAAGAGATCTTTAAATTCTACTTTGTTAAAGAAAGAATAATGTGACTGCTTTTTGTGGGGGTGGAATAAGAGTTGGGGGAAGGTATCATTTTCTTTAAGAGGGAGAAAGATTTTAAAATAACCATATTTGTGAAAGTCCTAATGTTTTTGAGAATACTTATAACTTCAGAAAAGGATCACTTGTACCGAACGAAGTGGGTGTTTGTGCCAACAATTGCTACTGCTCTATTTCTTTGTACCAATCCTACAGTTTCATGTGGGGACTTACGTGTTTCCTGGAAAGTGGACTCTATCTCTATGTTCTAGCTTCAGTGTTAGAACTTAAGATTGCAATTAGTCATTCCATTTTATTCCACTAACCTCGGTTCAGATGCGGTCAGGTAACCTAAACTATTATTAAACGGAATTTGTGGGAATGAAGGAAAAATTATATTCTTTTTTGAAATATGAGGAATAAAANTTACGTGTTTCCTGGAAAGTGGACTCTATCTCTATGTTCTAGCTTCAGTGTTAGAACTTAAGATTGCAATTAGTCATTCCATTTTATTCCACTAACCTCGGTTCAGATGCGGTCAGGTAACCTAAACTATTATTAAACGGAATTTGTGGGAATGAAGGAAAAATTATATTCTTTTTTGAAATATGAGGAATAAAAAGAATATAGTGTGTGGAGATGTTGAAAGACCATGAAAGGGACCAGTGCTGAATGAATAAAACCACACTGAAGGCAGAAGGACAAAATAAGGAGAAATCAAGTTCAAAATGGCATCAGTGAACTGTTGAGTCAAGCTTTAGCTGAGAAACTTCTCAGTTACATAAATCAATGAATTACTTTTTTGTTTAATTGAGTTTGAGTTGCACTCCTATTATTTATAACCTAAACCATCCTAACTAATGACCACAAAAAGCAGGTGAAATGCTCATTTTGTAAAAATCCCTGGAAGGTTACACAAAAGAGGATACCTTTAAATTGTGCTTTGTCACTCAGTTGTGTCCAGCCCTTTGTGACCCCATGGACTGTAGCCCACCAGGCTCTTCTGTCCACAGGGATTCTTCAGGTAAGAATACTGGACTGGATTGCCATGCCCACCTCCAGGGGATCTTCCCAACCCAGGAATCGATCCCAGGTCTGCCGCATTGCAGGAGGATTCTTCACCGTCTGAGCCACCGGGGAAGCCCATGACTTTAAAGGATGGTGATAAAGGAGAGGATGGTTATAACCTAGGGGAACATTGCTTGACATTCTGTTCAGCACCTTGTGTGAGAAGTGTCTCACAGGTGACATTATATGGTGCAGGAAATATCAATAATAAAAAACATCTGGAAATGGAGCTATGCTTGTGCTCAGTTG
>SJYX01002613.1:5714-36307 GCA_006410675.1 Oreotragus oreotragus
TATTTTGGGGGGTTCCCAAATCACCACAGATGGTGACTGCAGCCATGAAATTAAAGGACATTGCTCCTTGGAAGAAAAGTTATGACCAACCTAGACAGTGTATTAAAAAGCAGAGACTTTACTTTGCCAGGAAAGGTCCGTCCAGTCAAAGCTATGGTTTTTCCAGTAGTCATGTACGGATGTGAGAGTTGGACTTACAAGGAAAGCTGAGCACCGAAGAATTGATGCTTTTGATTGTGGTGGTGGTGAAGATGCTTGAGAGTCCTTTGGACTGCAAGGGGATCCAACCAGTCCATCCTAAAGGAAATCAGTCCTGAGTGTTCATTGGAAGCGCTGATGCTGAAGCTGAAACTCTAATACTTTGTGCACCTGATGCGAAGAACTGACTTATTGGAAAAGACCCTGATGCTGGGAAAGATTGAAGGCAGGAGGAGAAGGGGACCACAGAGGATGAGATGGTTGGATGGCATCACTAAATCAATGGACATCAGGACTCCGGGAGTTGGTGATGGACAGGGAGGCCTGGCGTGCTGCAGTCCACGGGGCTGCAAAGGGTTGGACACGACTAAGTGACTGAACTGAACTGAACTGATGGGGTCTCAAAGAGTCAGAGACTGCTTAGCCACTAAACAGCAAGCACAACGCGGGCCCGGAGGCTGGAAGCCCCAGGTCAAGTTGTGGGCGGGGTCCGGTCCTGCCGGGGGCTGTAGGCAGAATGGGGGGCACCTCTCCCCGCTCCTGGTGGTCTCTCGAGTCTGTGAGGTGCCTTGGCGGGAGAAGCACCCCGTCTCCATCTTCATCCTTGGAGACCTTCTCCCTGTGTCAGGCCTGTCGGGTTTCCCCTCTTTACGGGGAGTCCAGTCCTGTGGGGTGAGGGCCCACCCTAGTGATCCCAGCTTGACTGTCATGGAGGAAGACGCAGTTTCCAAATACAGTCATGGTGCCGGGTCCTGGGACGACTTCAGCATCTCTGGGCAGGGGACACATTCAACCCTCTATGGTCCCCAGCACAGCCTGCTGTCTGAGGGGGCGTGGACCGAGGTGGGGCCAAGGCTCAGGGTGTATCCTGGGCCCCATGGCTGGGAAACAGCAGGACTGAGGATGCTCACCCCCTGGTGCTGGACCCTGCAGCCTCCTGAGGGGTCAGCACAGCAGCACGTGGCATCTGGAGAAGGGGCTGCGGGGGCGGGATCCCGGGAAGGGGGCCAATTGTCCCGGCGTGGCCGTGTCAGCCGTGTTCAGCAGGAAGGGAGCGTTCCCATCCTCTGCGGTGTCCCAGCTCGATGACCTGAAGAGGGTTTGCCAGCTGAGCAGACACCCGCCCCGTGGCCCTGGGGCGGAGCTCGAGGATGTGATGTGGAGCCCAAAGGCTGGGCGAGGGCGGGCATCGAGGGGAAGGGCGCCTGAGAGATGCTGGGCCCCTGCGGCTCGATGTGGCACAAGCCTGCGGCTTTAGGACTCCTGACGCTGTGGGGTCCGTGAGTCAAGCACCCTTCCGCATCGTCTCAGGGAGCCAGCCTGAAGCCTTCTCCGATTCTCCAAGGGGCCGGAGACAAATAAAATGCAGAAGTTGGGACTCCCAGCTGGTGTCCGTGGGGGACACTGGGTGGGCAGAATGCCAGGGCCTAATGTCTTTCTCGGGGGAAGGCAATGGCACCCCACCCCAGTACTCTTGCCTGGAAAATCCCACGGACGAAGGAGCCTGGTGGGCTGCAGTCCATGGGGTCACACAGAGTCGGACACGACTGAAGCGACTTAGCAATGTCTTTCTCTGAGAAAGGAGAAGCTTGGGGAGCTTTCTTGTGGTCTGAAGATCCACCTCTTCACATTCACCAGTGACGTTAGAGCAACACTTATTTGTCCAATAGAAATTTTGTGGGGTTCATCAGGAAAAGGTAGAATGTTGGTTTTATTTTATTATACATTTGTGAGGGTTTTTTTAAGTTTTTTTTTTTTTAATGTGGACCGTTTCTAAAGTCTTTTTTGAATTTCTTACCTATTACTTCTGCTTTATGTTTTTTGATTTTTTGGCCACAAGGTATGTGGGATCTTAGTTCCCGATCAGATGTCGAACCTGCACCCCCTGCATTAAGAAATTCCAACTACTGGACCACCTGGGAAGTCCCTACATTCTTGCTTTTAAGGAAAAACACGACTCATGATGGGAATTCTTATCTAACCATAGATTAGCGGGTCCCCCTTGGCTGGGTTGCTGTGTGTCCACAGGCATAGGAGTCCACAAGAGTCAAGATTTATCGAGCACGTACTTCCTGCTGGGTGCTGAACCAGCGTTGGGCCTAGTGGCAGCCAAGCGACAAAAATTTGAGCAAATAGTATAGAGTTCCCATATATCTCCTTTCCCCATCAACCTTCTCTCCCACAGTTTTCCCAGACGGACGCTGGCGCTGCTACCGGCTGCAAGCACGGCGCACTGGGTCCCGTCAGTTGGGCGGCGGCAGAGGAACCAGGTGCCTGGGGGACTGCGACATGACGAACCAGCCTGTCCAGGATCCAAACTGGCGAATCTGCGTCCTGTGGAAAAAATGCAAGCACCTCCTCGACCGCCAGTTAATGGGTCGGACCTTTCCATTGTCCGGAGAGTAGATCTTTCCACTTTATCAACGGCTTTGTATTTTGTTGCTCTGGACACAGATGACTAAGCACTGCAGTTGTCAATTTAATTTTTAAAATTTTTAAAATTTGTGTTTTAACGACATGAATATAGGGGTATGTTAATTTGGGTCTAATGTTTAGTTTAGGTCCCTGTATAAATTTTAAATAGTAAATGTATAACCTCCTTATCTCATTTGTAAATAACGTATTTATATGTGTATTTATGTATGGCAACAAGTATAAACTTATTGACATATATATATAAATAAATATACTTGAATTAATCTTTATAATTAACATTAATTAATATATATCGCAGCAATACAACATGCACACAACTAATACCAACCAACACAAACCAAAACACAATATATAATTATACAGCATATATAGCATATGTCACCACAGCACACCAATCTTTACCAGTTAATATCAGCCACATACATATGATGTTACTGCAATATACAATATATACTATAATTATACAGTATATATAGCATATGTCACCACAGGACACCAATCTTTACCAATTAATATCAGCCACATACATATGATATTACTGCAATATATAATATATAATTATACAGTATATATTTAATATGCATATATAGTATATATATTAATTTATATACCAATTAATTAAGTATAGATTTATAAATAGAATTAGGTATACCTTTATTATATTTTATTTATCAGTTCAGTTCAGTTCAGTTCAGTCGCTCAGTCCTGTCCGCCTCTTTGCGACCCCATGAATTGCAGCACACCAGGCCTCCCTATCCATCACCATCTCCCGGAGTTCACTCAGACTCACGTCCATCGAGTCCGTGATGCCATCCAGCCATCTCATCCTCGGTCGTCCCCTTCTCCTCCCGCCCCCAATCCCTCCCAGCATCAGAGTCTTTTCCAGTGACTCAACTCTTCCCATGAGGTGGCCAAAGGACTGGAGTTTCAGCTTTAGCATCATTCCTTCCAAAGAAATCCCAGGGTTGATCTCCTTCAGAATGAACTGGCTGGATCTCCTTCAGTCCAAGGGACTCTCAAGAGTCTTCTCCAACACCACAGTTCAAAAGCATTAATTCTGCGGCGCTCAGCTTTCTTCACAGTCCAACTTTCACATCCATACATGACCACAGGAAAAACCATAGCCTTGACTAGGCAGACCTTAGTCGGCAAAGTAATGTCTCTGCTTTTGAATATACTATCCAGGTTGGTCATAACTTTTCTTCCAAGGAGTAAGCGTCTTTTAATTTCATGGCTGCAGTCACCATCTGCAGTGATTTTGGAGCCCAAAAAAATAAAGTCTGACACTGTTTCCACTGTTTCCCCATCTATTTCCCATGAAGTGATGGGACCGGATGCCATGATCTTCGTTTTCTGAATGTTGAGCTTTAAGCCAACTTTTTCGCTCTCCTCCTTCACTTTCATCAAGAGGCTTTTTAGCTCCTCCTCACTTTCTGCCATAAGGGTGGTGTCATCAGCACATCTGAGGTTATTGATATTTCTCCCGGCAATCTTGATTCCAGCTTGTGTTTCTTCCAGCAACATTAGACTTTGAGTTAATAATTTCTTTCTTTGCTGTAACCCGCTGAATGTTTGCTCCATAAAAATGTAACCCTGTACTTTAAGGGTGATGCAGGCTAGGAATTTAAGAACACTTTAAGGAAAAATTATTGTTCTGGCTGACCAACCTTTATCAAAAAGAGGTCATAAAATATCAACAGGCCTCCGGGCCAGAAGATAATGTACAAAAAATAAGACTCTTGCAGAAAAGAACCTGGTATCGATAAAAGTTAATACTGATGGAATGTTGAGTTGACTCTGCATTTTTCACCTCAGGGTATAAAAGCCCCAAGGAAAATAAAGTAAGTGGGCCTCGCTCACTGAAGCTTGGTCACCCCATGTCAATCTCTCCTTATCTCTTTCTCTATCTTCTTCATTCGCTGACGTCATCCATCCTGAAGATATCCCTGGACTCTGCTGAAGCTGGATCTCAGCAAGTGGTGCCACGAACAGGGATCCGAAGGTAAGCTCCCCCACTGTACAGTTTTCGGGACGACTAGGACCCACTCAGGGTGCGCGGATCCCCCTGCATAAGATAAGTAGGGAAAGGCAGGTGGGAAGTTACGGATTGAAAGAAACCCTCCTTGGCAAGGGTAGAAACCTTGACAAGGCAGACTTTCTACAGGTTGAAAGAAACCCACCCTGGGAAAAGTAGAAACCTTGACAGGGCAGATACAGAATCTTTTATTCCTGATCTATCAGTTCAGTTCAGTCGCTCAGTTGTGTCCGACTCTCTGTGACCCCATGAACTGCAGCATGCCAGGCCTCCCTGTTCATCACCGTCTCCTGGAGTTCACTCAGACTCATGTTCATCGAGTCTGTGATGCTATCCAGGCATCTCATCCTCGGTCGTCCCCTTCTCCTCCTGCCCCCAATCCCTCCCATATCAGAGTCTTTTCCAGTGAGTCAACTCTTCTCGTGAGGTGGCCAAAGTATTGGAGTTTCAGCTTTAGCATCATTCCTTCCAAAGAAATCTCAGGGTTGATCTCTTTCAGGTTGGATCTCCTTGCAGTCCAAGGGACTCTCAAGAGTCTTCTCCAACACCACAGACAGCACTGGACCTTGCTTCTATCACCAGTCACATCCACAACTGGGTATTGTTTTTGCTTTGGCTCCATCCCTTCATTCTTTCTGGAGTTATTTCTCCACCGATCTCCAGTAGCATATGGGGCACCTAATGACCTGGGGAGTTCCTCTTTTGGTATCCTATCATTTTGCCTTTTCATATTGTTCATGAGGGACTCAAGGCAAGAATACTGAAGTGGCTTGCCATTCCCTTCTCCAGTGGACCACGTTCTGTCAGACCTCTCCACCATGACCTGCATGTCTTGGGTTGCCCCACGGGCATGGCTTGGTTTCATTGAGTTAGACAAGGCTGTGGTCCTAGTGTGATTAGATTGACTAGTTTTCTGTCAGTATGGTTTCAGTGTGTCTGCCCTCTGAGGCCCTCTTGCAACACCTACCATCTTACTTGGGTTTCTCTTACCTTGGGCATGGGGTATCTCTTACAAGACTTTATTTTCTGACATGGGTAATAATGAGTCAAAAGAACAACTCTTTATAAAAGTAATTTTGCAACTGTTAAACAAAAGAAAAATTAAAGTTAAAAGGGCTAGTGTTCAATTCCTTTTTAAAATTTGTACAAAACCAATGTCCTTGGCTTCCAGAAAAGGGTACTGTTAATTTAAGTACTTGGGTGAAGGTTGAGAAACAGCTAAAAACTTATTATACTTTGCATGGGCTTGTAAATGCTTTTGCTCTGTGGAATATGATTACAAATGTTCTGGACCCCCATCATGAGTCTGTTAGTTAGCCTATGGGAGAGGCTATAGCGGTGGATGGTAGTGGGTCTCCACCTTCTATGCAGATCATACTTTCTGCCATTGACGAACAAAAGGAGGGATACTGTGCTCTACCTCCCGAGGAAAGAGAGAGCTTACAGGTGCCCTGGCGAGCCCCCTCCCCTCTACACAAACCTTTAAAAATTTATCTGATTTAAGGAGACCACGGCCACCTCCCGCTTGCGCCTCCCCAGGGCTCAGGAATTCCCCACTTTGCCTCCAAAGCCTCCCAGAGCATTGCCTAAGGCTGAAAAAGATAAAAAGTTTTTTGAACAAAGTAACTTTGAAAGCAGTTGCATGCACAATATACAGAGTGTGCTCCTCAGAGAAAATCTCCTCAGGGGGGCCTCANCAGGGCTCAGGAATTCCCCACTTTGCCTCCAAAGCCTCCCAGAGCATTGCCTAAGGCTGAAAAAGATAAAAAGTTTTTTGAACAAAGTAACTTTGAAAGCAGTTGCATGCACAATATACAGAGTGTGCTCCTCAGAGAAAATCTCCTCAGGGGGGCCTCACCCAGGCTAGGAGATAAGCAGAGTGAAAAAGGAGACTTGGCAACAATATTAACCCCTGATGTGCCCGTTACTCCAATTCCAACGGGAGTGGCTGGCCCCCTGCCTAAGGACATTATAGGACTTGTGCTAGGGCAAAGCTCACTTTCTTTTCAAGGAATTTCAGTGGTGCCTGATGTAGTAAATTCTGATTATCATGAAGAAATTAAAAGTTTTGATCTCACCGCCTACTAAAACTGTGCAAATTATTAGAGGTCAAAAAATACCACAGCTTTTGCTTTTACCTTATTATCAGACAAAAAAGTCCTTGACTTCTCAGGCTAGAGGCCCCAAAAGATCGAGATCTAGTGATCTGGCTTCTTGGGTACAGGAAAAGTACAGCTTCTAGGCCTTTACAAGATCTTTTAATGCAAGGAAGTAAAATGTCAGGGCTGCTAGATACTAGAACAGACGTCTCTTGCATTGCTTGAAAAGACTGGCCCTTGTTCTGGCCGACACGCTTGACCAGTGCCGGCCTGGTAGGAATAGGGTCAATGCCCTTGGTTGCTAAGAGCTCACAGATTTGGACATAGTCAGATGGGAAAGAGACACAAGACACCTTTTGTCCATGTGTGGTTCCTTCACTGCGTTTTTCTTTATGGAGGAGAGAGATATTATCTCAGATAGGAATATTTTTATATAGCCTAGATGAAAAGGTTACAAATCATATGCTGCTAATGAGGTATAATCCTGATAAGGGGCTTGGTAAAGTGGTTCATAACAAGAATAGAGAAGGTCTGGGATATTCAGATTTATCCTAGAGGCTGTTGCTCTTGCTGCCGACCCTATTACCTGGAAATCTGATGATCTGGTATGGGTGGAACAATGGACCGTAACAGTTAAAAAGTTATAGGCAGCTGAGGATTTAGTTATGGAACAACATATAGAGCCCTCCAAAAGCCCCTGGAACACTCCTATTTTTATCATTAAGAAGAAATNTAGAGGCTGTTGCTCTTGCTGCCGACCCTATTACCTGGAAATCTGATGATCTGGTATGGGTGGAACAATGGACCGTAACAGTTAAAAAGTTATAGGCAGCTGAGGATTTAGTTATGGAACAACATATAGAGCCCTCCAAAAGCCCCTGGAACACTCCTATTTTTATCATTAAGAAGAAATTTGGCAAGTGACAACTTTTACAAGATTTGAGAGCAACTAATGCCACTATGTAGGACATGGGGGCTTTACAGCCTGGGCTCCCTCCTCCAGTAGCCATTCCAGAGAGATATAACTGTAACTGATTTACAAGACTGCTTTTTCACCATTCCCTTAAGTGCTGAAGATAAAAAGTGATTTCCCTTTAGTCTGCCATCAGAAAATTTTAAACAACCTTATCTGAGATTTCGATGGAAAGTGTTACCCCAGGGGATGAAAAATAGCCCCTACCCTATGTCAAAAATTTAACGCTGCTTTAGAAAAGATCAGAGATAAATATATGCAAATATGTATGATTCATTACATGGATGATATTTTAATAGCTCATAGAGCTTATTGCAAACCGTTCTCCAAGATTTCACTCAGGCACTGTCAGCTAGAGGCTTAAAAATTGCCCCGGAAAAAATTCAAACCAGCCCACCCATAACTTATCTAGGAAGGGTTATAAATTCAGAAACTGTGACTCATGCTCCACTACAATTAAGAAAAGACCATCTTGTTACTCTAAATGATTATCAAAAACTTTTAGGTGATATTAATTGTTTAAGGCCTTATCTGAAACTAACCACTGCTCAACTGAAGCCTCTCTTTAACATTCTGCATGGAAATCCTGATCCAACTTCAAAAAGACAATTAACTGTTGAGGCTCAGGAGGCCCTACACAAAGTGGAAAAGGCTTTATCTGATAGTTATGTGAAAAAAAATTAAATTGACAACTACCTGGCAACACCTTTGCCTGGCTACCACAACTATACCTACGGGAGTTTTATGGCAAAACAGCCCCCTAGAGTGGGTCCATCTTCCCGCTCAAGCTAAATGTAGTGGCTTCTTATCCAGGGTTGATAGCTCCTCTGGTATTAATGGGAAGAAAGCGGAACATTGAATTATTTGGTAAAGAGCCATCAAAAATTGTAATTCCATATAACAAAGAACAGCTTGATGCTCTTCTAATGTTTGATAAAAATTGGCAGATTGCTATAGGAAATTATTTTGGTCAAATTCTACATCATTTACCCTCACATGCTTTGTTTGTAATTAATCATTTAAACGTAGACACACAGGGGCAGACTACAACGATGGGGCACTGGACTCCTGAAGGGGCTATGAATCGGCCCCTGGTCAAGTAAAAATACCTCCCTGCCAGAGAGTAAAAAGGGCCAGACGTGTTGCTAGCTTGTGGGAGAGGATATGCTTGTGTGTTTCCACAGGATTGCACTTCTCCTGTTTGGATCGCAGACAGACTGACTCACCATGTCACAGTCCCCCGGGCACCCGGTTCCCCCGTCGCCTCGACCACAGAAGAGAAAGAGCTCTCCTCTGCCCCTGCCTCCGCCCCTCACCTGGAGAGTCCAGCAGACTCTAAGACAACCAGCAGCGGAGATCCCGAAAGAACCACCCACTAAGCAGATGTCACGGCTTTACATAAGAGACCGTGATCCTCCCTAATCTTAAAAAATTCAGCCTTAATAACAATTACTTCTGTTACTTCAATTACTACTGTTACTGTTGCTGTGGCAACGATGTCGTTGGCTCAACAAGTGCGTACTGCCCAGTATGCTGATACTATGTCCGGAAATGTTTCTTTGGTGTTGGCAACTCAGGAAGTTGTAGATAGAAAGTGAGAGGTGGGAGCAGATGCCCTGGAGGACGTGATGATGCATGTTGGGACTGAATTGTAGGCTTTGAAAATGGAGTTGGCATTCTCTCGTCGTGCCGACTGCCAGTGGATTTGTGTGGCATCCCTGAGGGTAAATGAGACGGCTTGTGGCTAGGAGGGAATTGGGAATCACATTTCGGGGTTATAGAATGGTTCCAACATTGGTTTGGATTTGGGAAAACTTCACGGTCAGGTAGAGACCATGGAACACTCCCAATTAGATTTTACTGCCAGAGGAGTAGCAAGTGACCTTTTCCATGCATTCTCTAACTTTATTTCAGGAAAAAACATTCTGTCTGCTATTCTTAGCTATGCTGCTGTGGCCGCTCTAATTCTGCTTCTCATAATTATTCTTCCTTGTATTGTTAGAACTCTTCGACAGAGCACTCAGAAGCTCGCGACTGAATTACATCTGGCTGTCTTAAAAAATAAAAAAGGGGGAGATGCTGGGAGCCAGCACGGAAGATCCCACCCATGACAAGGTCATGCAGGACTCGAGGGACTCCCTGGGCCATCCCACCCATGACAAGGTCATGCGGAAGAGTCTTGATAAGCAAGCCCTCGGGACTCGACGGACCCCCTGGACCTGCTCGAGCATCTACCCCAAAACCAGAATCTGTCTGTCTTACTATTTTATGTCTTTCACCAATTCTTCTGATATTAACAGGGAGCTGTCCCCGACCACCTTTCTCTGGAAAGAGTTAACTTAGGGCTCTAGTTAATAAATCTCCCGGGCATGAAAGGAGTGTTTCAAACCCCCTGTTAGTATTCTAGCTTACTTGGCAGGTTTATCTAGACTCTTGCAACATTGTTGAGCCAATGCTTGCTTCCAAGTTCTCATATCCCTTATCCACTGTGGTCCTCGGAGTATATATAGTTAAAATACAGAAATAACCAGCAGTAGCTTTAGTGTTAGCAACATTAGACTCTGAGTTAGTAAGTTCTTTCTTTGCTGTAACCCACTGAATCTTTGCTCCATAAAAATGTAACTCTGTACTTTAAGGGTGACGCAGGCTAGAAATTTAAGAAGAAACACTTTAAGGGAAAATTATTGTTCTGGCTGACTGACCTTTATTAAAAAGAGGTCATAAAATACCAATAGGCCTCCGGGCCAGAAGATAATGTATAAAAAATAAGACTCTTGCAGAAAAGAACTTAGTATCAATAAAAGTTAATACTGATGGAATGTTGAGTTGACTCTGCATTTTTCATCTTGACGTATATGCAACTCAGGGTATAAAAACCCTGAGGAATATAAAGTAAGTGGGCCTCGCTCACTGAAGTTTGGTCACCCCGTGTCATTATTTGCTTATCTCTTTCTCTATCTTTCTTCATTTGCCGACGTTGTCCATCCTGAGGATATCCCTGGATTCTGCTGAGGCTGGACCTCGGCACCCGCCAATCCGTGATTTCAGATTTCTCGTTTCCAGAACTGTGGGAGCAGTAAGTGTCACACATTTTAAGTCCCCCTCTGTTGGGATCTGTCTGCAGCCCCAGGCACCCACAGGACACTGCCTGTCCCCTTTGCTTCAGCAGAATTCAAGTCATCCAGAACAGATGTTCCAGGGCCCAGATTCCACCACACAGGCCAGGTGTGGACACAGGTGGGAAGGCCTGGGGCTGCCCCACCCACTCTGGGATGTCTCTTGGGGTTCCCCTAGAGAAATCCCTGGGCAATACTTTCAGAGCCACTTAACTTATTCAGACTTCCTGCAGATCAAAAAGGAGAGAGAAATGAAAACAAATCATATTAACTATTTTAGTGACATCTGTGAGCGAGAGGAAGTACTTTAAATTTACAATAAAGAAAGTGGATTTACAGTTACAGCAAAAAAAAAAAAAATTGACGGGAACACCTGTGCAGCTGGGAAAACAGGAGGGGAAAACACTCACTCGTAAGCCTCCCCAGCAGGCAGGGCCGCCTCCCCAGGAACCCCTTGGCTGGAGCAGCACCGGTTTTTCCCTGCTTCCAGGCCCAGGGTGCCCAGGACACTCTGTGTCCAGCAGCTGACCTGGGATTCTGGCCTCAAGCCCGGGGTGTTGGGAGGCACACAGCAGGTGGCTCTGAGCTCACACACACATGAGGCCCCAAGTTAGAATGTGAACTGATCTGTATTTTATACCAGAGGCTCCTGCTCGGTAACACCAACCCCAGACCCCTTCTCTGAGCTCCTGCTGCTCTTGTTGACCTAGCTTTCTCCAGGTCAACACGACTCGGACCAACCTGTTACTCCACAGTAGACAAGAAAAAAGCATGTGGCAGCACTGACGAAGAAGAGGACGATGATGAGGATGAAGATGATGAGAACACAAGCCTCCACACTCACACCCAGGCAGGCACGTGACGGTCCCGGCTGTCCTGGAAGGAGCAAGACAGAGGATGCGGTCACAGGGCCAGGTGCCCTTTCCTCACCCGAGTGCCCTGCAATTTCAGGAGTGGCGGCAGCACCGACGCGCTCCAAACCACCACGGGCTCCTTCTCTCTCACTGACGGTCGCCACCAACTCCCCAGCGGGAGGCAGCCAGGCTCATCCTTCCTGCTCACACGGAACCCTGGGCTCAGAGGCCGTGGGGTTTCTCGCTCTGGCCCCTGAAGAAGCAGCAGGACTGACCTGCCATGCGCCCCGGGATGCGGCTCAGGGGAGAGTGGGGCAGCTGCAGCTGCACCCCTGGGCCAGCAGGTGGCAGAGCCTGGAGGAGACTGGGAGGGGCGGATGACCCGTCTTCCCAGCACCCAGGCTGGGCCATGCTGGCCCAAGGGGCAGGGCAGGGCCCGCCCTGGGGAGATGCGTGGCAGGAGCACTGGGGTGACTCCTCACTCTGCTGAGCTCCCAGCATCCACAGGAGCTGCAGCCACACAAAACACTGGGTGCAGCACAGGCCCGTCAGAGCTCGGGACGCTCGGCCGCCCTGATGTGGTCTGTCTCCAAGGACCGAGCAGGAAGGAGCAAATCGTCCACGCAGCCCCCTCACTCTGCTTAAAGGCTTTCCTTTATTCTCAGAGCAGCCCTTCCTCATTCTGCCTTAGTTCTGGTGTTAAGAGAGCCTTTAAAAGTGTTTGCAGGTTATACAGGGAACCTACCTCAAGACAATAACGGCCACTGCAGCAAACTCACAGCAAACATCACACTCACCGAAAAGATGAATGCATTTCCTCTAAGATCAGGAACAGACAAGGAAACCCACTCTCACCGCTAATATTCAACATTGTCTTAGAAGTCCTCACCACGGCAAACAGAGAAGAAAAAGAAATAAATGGAATCCAAATTGGAGAAGAGGTGAAACTCTGCTTGTTTGCAGAGGACGTGGCACTATACATAGAAAACCCTAAAGATGCTACAGAAAACTACTAGAGCTCATCAGTGAATCTGGTAAAGTTGCAGGATACAAAATTAATACACTGAAATCTCTTGCATTCCAACACACCTACAATGAAAGAGTAGAAAAAGAAATCAAGGAAACAATCCCATTAACCACCACATTAAAAAGAATACAATACCGAGGAATAAACCTACCTAAGGAGGCAAAAGATCTATACTTTGGGAACTACAATATACTGATGAAAGAAACAGAAGATGACAAGAACAGATGGAGAGATATCCCACGTTCTTGGACTGGAAGACTGAACATTGTGAACACGACTATTACTCAAAGCCATCTACAAATTCAGTGCAAGCCCTATCAAATTATCCATGGCAGTTTTCACAGAATCAGGACAAAAAAATTCTACAATTTACACGGAAACACAAAAGACCCCAAATTGCCAAAGCAATCTTGAGAAAGAAAAATGGAGCTGAAGAATCAAGCTCCCTGAGTTAGACTATACTAAAAAGCTGCTGCTGCTGCTGCTGCTAAGTCACTTCAGTCGTGTCTGACTCTGTGTGACCCCATAGACGGCAGCCCACCAGGCTCCCCCGTCCCTGGGATTCTCCAGGCAAGAATACTGGAGTGGGTTGCCATTTCCTTCTCCAATGCATGAAAGAGAAAAGTCAAAGTGAAGTCGCTCAGTCTGTCCGACTGTTAGCGACCCCATGGACTGCAGCCCACCAGGCTCCTCCGTCCATTGGATTTTCCAGGCAAGAGTACTGGGGTGGGGTGCCATTGCCTTCCCTGTACTAAAAAGATACAGTCATCAAAACAGTATGGTACTCACACAAAAACGGAAACAGACCAATGAAGCAGCACAGAAAGTCCAGAGAAAAACCCAGGCACCTATGGTCACCTAACCTCCGACCGAAAGGGCAAAAATACACAGTGGAGAAAAGACAAGCTCTCTAAGGAGCGGTGAAGGGAAACTGGACAGTCAGACATAAAAGAACGAAAGCAGAAGACTCCGTAACACTTCACGACAACAAACCCAAAATGGACTAAAGACCTAAATGTAGGCTGAGCGCCATGAAATTCTTATGGGAAAACATAGGCAGAAGAGGCGTTGATAAACATCCCAGAAAGATATTTTCTGATCCACCTCCTAGAATAAAAAAAAAAAAAAGAAAAAACACAAATGGGACCTCGTTAAACTTAAAAGCTTTTTCACAACAAAGGAAACTACAGGCAAAATGAAAAAACAGCCTTCAGAACCAAAGACAATATTTGCAAAGAAGGTACAGACAAGGGATTACTCTCCAAAATATACAAACAGCTTATGCAGTCTGCACCAAAAAAACCAAACAAAGCAATCAAAAAATGGGTGGAAGATCTAAATAGACAATTCTCTGTGGAAGACATACAGATGGTTAAAAAGTACACGAAAAGATGCTCGACATCACTAATTACTAGAGAGATACAGATCAAAACTACAGTCAACTATCATTTCACACCATTCAGAACAGTCATCATCAAAAACTCTACAAACAGTAAATGCGGCAGAGGGCATGGACAAATGGGAGTCTGCCTACACTCGTCTTGGGAATGTATGTCCGTACAGCCACTGTGGAGGAAAGCGTAGAGGTTCCTTAAAAACTATCACTAGAACTCTCAGACGATCCAGTAACCCCTCGTCTTGGGAATGTATGTCCGTACAGCCACTGTGGAGGAAAGCGTAGAGGTTCCTTAAAAAACTATAAATAGAACTCTCACCCCACTCCAGTACTCTTGCCTGGAAAATCCCATGGATCGAGGAGCCTGGTAGGCTGCAATCCATGGGGTCGCTAAGAGTCGGACACGACTGAGCGACTTCACTTTCACTTTTCACTTTCATGCATTGGAGAAGGAAATGGCAACCCACTCCAGTATTCTTGCCTGGAGAATCCCAGGGATGGGGGAGCCTGGTGGGCTGCCATCTATGGGGTCGCACAGAGTCGGACACGACTGAAGTGACTTAGCAGCAGCAGCAGCAGAGCTCGCATACGATCCAGTAACCCCATTTCTGGGCACATATTCAGAGAAAACGCTTAATTTGAAAAAAGATACCCCCATGCTCATAGCGTGAGTATTCACAATAGCCCAGACATGAAGGCAACATAAATGTCCATCAACAGGTGCATGGATAAAGAACACGGGGCATATATTTAAAATGGAATATTACTCAGCCACTAAAAAGAACAAAATAATGCCATTCACAGGAATATGGATGGACTGAGACAGAGAAGGAGAAATATTGTATGACGTCGCTTATATATGGAATCTAAAAAGAAACGGTACAAACGAACTTATTCCCAGCACAGACACAGGCTCACAGAATCCATTTATGGTTGCTAGGGAGAGGAAAACAGAAGAGAAGGGATAGTTGGGGAGTTTGGCATCAACGTGTACATGCTACTGTAACTTAAAATGGACAACCAGCAGGTCCCAGTGAACAGCAGAGAAATGTGCTCCGTATCACGCGGCAGCCTGGATGGGAGGGGACCTGGGGAGAGCCTGTTAGTCCATCTTTTTGTGACCCCACGGAATGTAGCCCATCAGGCTCCTCTGTCCACAGAACTCTCCAGGCAAGGGTACTGGAGTGGGATGCCATTTCCTTCTCCGTTGGGAGAGAATGGATACATGCATATGTATAGCTGAGTGCTTTTGCGGTCCACCTGAAACTGTAAGGCCACAAAAGGTCCATCTAGTCAGAGCTGTGGTTTTTCCAGTGGTCATGTACAGATGTGAGAGTTGGACCATAAAGAAAGCTGTGCACTGAAGAATTGACGCTTCTGAACTGTGGTGCTGGAGAAGACTTTTCAGAGTCCCTTGGTCTGAAAGGAGATCCAACCAGTCAATCCTGAAGGAAATCAGTCCTGAATAGTCACTGGAAGGACTGACGCTGACGCTGAAGCTCCCAAAACTCTGGCCACCTGATACGAAGAACTGACTCCGTAGAAAAGACCCTGATGCTGGGAAAGACTGAAGGTGGGAGGAGAAGGGGCCAACAGAGGTGAGATGGTTGGATGGCATCACCGACTCAATGGACATGGGTTTGAGCAAGCTCTGGGAGATGGTGATGGACAGGGAAGCCTGGTGTGATGCAGTCCATGGTGTTGCAAAGAGTCGGACACAACTGAGCAACTGAACGGAACTGAAAACGATAATCGGCTATACTCCAACAAGGGTTCCCAGGTGACACAGAAGTAAGGAATCCACCTGCCAAAGTAAGAGATCTGGGTTCGATCCCTTGGTCGGGAAGATCCCAGGGAGAAGGAAGTGGCAACCCACTCCAGTATTCTTGCCTGGGAAATCCCATGGGCAGAGGAGCTTGGTGGACTGCAGCCCACGGGGTCGCAAAGCGCTGGACATGACTTAGTACCTGAGCACGCACACATGCATACTCCAATATAAATTGAAAAGTTACAGAAACAAACAAACGAGGAACGGATGATGAAGATGTAGCACATATATACTATGGAATATTACTCAGCCACAAAAGGAACAAAATAATGCCACCTGCAGCAACACGGATGGAGAGAGAGGCTGTCATACGCAGTGGCGTAAGTAGGAAAGAGAAAGACAATTATATGCTATCACCTGAATGTGCAATCTAAAAGATGGTTACGAATGAACTTATCTACAGAACAGAAGTAAAGTTACAGATGCAAAATCAAGCGGCTAGTTACCAGTATCTGTGTGTGTGTGTGTGTGTGTCTGTGTGTGGTCGGGGGGCGGCCAGGGATAAACTAGGACATTGGGAATGACACACACACTGCTATATATAAAACAGGTAACTAGTAAGGATCTACTGTGTAACATAGGGAGCCCTACTCAGTACTCTGTAATGATCTCTGTGGGAAAGTAATCTAAGAAAGAGTGGATTTAGGATTTCCCTGGCGGTACACTGGGTAAGAATTAAGGCTGATGATGAATAGGACACAGGTTCAATCCCTGGTCCGGGCAGTTCCCACATGCCGTAGGATAACTAAGCCCGTGTAGCACAGCTTCTGAAGCCCGTGTGCCCTAGAGCCTGCGCTTGGCAAGAAGAGACACTCCTCCGGGGAGAAGCCCGCACACCACATCTAGAGAGCAGCCCCGCTCTCTGCAACTAGAGAAAGCCCGCATGCAGCAAAGAGGACGCAGCACAACCAAAAAATTAAAGAAAATAAATGATCTTTTAAAAAAAGAGTGGATACATGTGACCGATTCACTTTGCTGTACGCCTGAAACTAACAGATCATTGTAATTCAACTCTGCTCCAATAAAAAGTAAGACACTTTTCTGTTGTTCAAATCAGAGGGAAATTAAGAAGCTTATTTTAAAAGGTAAACGTATATGCTGAGTCCAAGGATGGTCTGATGACCTTGGGGAAGGAGACAACGGGGGACTCCGGCTCCAAGGAGAAGGCCAGCAGGAAGGTGGCACAGACCCTGGAACAGAGACGCCCAGTGGCCATGCTGCTCACTGACGACCCGGTAACACTCAGGGCGGGGAAGAGACTGGATTCAAAGCACGATGCGGAGTCGTCCGTGTAAGCAGTGGGAAAACCCCCTACCTCACACCACACAGACACCACAGCGGTCCTGCACAGTGAGAAAGAGAAGCTTCTGGCAGGTCATGAGACAAAACACCTCCCGCTGAGCAAAGGTTTCTCACGCAGGACAGGAAGAGCACACAAACCTGGCCTTGTTAAATGGAAGGACCTTTGTCCATAGGAGGCCCAGACAGCCGACACAAAGAGCTTGTGTCGTTTACAAATAATTATCAGTGTTTCTAGATAAGCATCAAAAATGAGAAAATACAGACCCAGACAGCCAACATAAAAATGCGCAAGACTTCAGCAGAGATCTGGATGAACCCAGAGACGATCACACAAAGTGGTGTCGGCGAGACAGACAGATACCCCGTGAGACCACGTATCCAAGGAACCTAAAACACGACACAAGCGAACTCACTTTGGAAACAAAGGCAGACCCACAGAGTTCAGAAACAAACTTATGGTGAGACAAGGAAAAATCAGCAGTTAGAGACGGACAGACACACAGCCCCGTACACAGAGCAGAGAAGCAGCAAGGCCCCACTGCACAGCACAAGGAACTGCATCTCGTATCCCGCGATAACCACCACCGTGGCAAGGGGTACGAAAAAGGACATGTACGTGTATATTCACTGCCGTTGTTCAGTCGCTCAGTCCTGTCCAACTCTTCGGACCCGGGGGCGGCAGCACGCCAGGCTGCCCTGTCCTTCACCATCTCCTGGAGCTTGTTCAAACTCGTGCCCACTGAGGCGGTGATGCCATCCAGCCATCTCGTCCTCTGCCGACCCCTTGTTCTCCTGCCCTCCATCTTTCCCAGCATCAGGGTCTTTGCCAAGAAGTCAGGTCTTCTCATTAGGTGGCCAAAGTATTGGGGCTTCACCTTCAGCATCAGTCCTTCCAGGACTGATTTCCTAATTTAGGATCGACTGGTTGGATCTCCTTGCAGACCTGAGGGACTCTCAAGAGTCTTCTCCAACACCACAGTTCAAAAGCAACTTTCACATCCATAAATGACTATTAGAAAAACCACAGCTTTGACTACATATGTGTATACATATGTTTATGGGGCTTCCCAGGTGGTGCTGAGTGAGTGAAAGTCGCTCGGCTGTGTCCAGTTATGGACCGTAAAGTCCATGGCATTCTCTAGGTCAGAATACTGGAGTCAGTAGCCTTTCCCTCCTCCAGCGGATCTTCCTGACCCAGGAATGGAACCGAGGTCCCCTGCGTTGCAGGCGGACTCTTTACCAGCTGAGCCGTGAGGAAGCAGGTGGCACTAGGGGTGAAGAACCCGCCTGCCAGTGCAGGGGTATAAGAGACGCGGGTTCAGTCCCTTGGTTGGGAAGATCCCCTGGAGGAGGGCGTGGCGACCCACTCCAATATTCTTGCCTGGGAGAATACCATGGACAGAGTACCCTGATAAGCTACAGTCCACGGTGTCACAAAGAGTCGGACACGACTGAAGCGACTTAGCATACACACACGTACATATCTGTGTGTCTTGTGTATACTTGAACCACTGCACCAATGTAAATCACCAAGACTTCGATTTAAAAAAAGAAAAGGAAAACAGACTTGCACAGATTTGCACACTGAGTAGAGGAGCATCAACTCTGCTGGGGGCATGCACCCGACACATTCCTAAGTCCCATCTGAGGCCACACCAAGCAGGCACGTGGCTGGGTGTTGGGATGTCAGGAAGGACAGGTGTCACCGGGAGGTCAGTCCCTTCCACCTGCTACCTGGTCAGCCTGGTGGGCCCAGACGGAGCCCACACGGCCAGAACTCAAGGGACAAGGAACAGCGAAGCCATAACCGGTCCACAAGGATTCTGTTCACTCAGGACAGGAGTCTACGAACGATGACCCACGGCCCACGGCCCACGGCCCACGGCCCACTGCTATGAATAAAGCTTACTGACACCAGCCAAGCACCTCTGATCACAGCCTCTGGCTTCTTTCATTACAGCAGCAGAGATGAGTTGTGACAACAGGGGCTTTGGGACCCTCAGAGCCTCAACCTTCGGCCTTTACGGATTTAAGAGATGGAATCAGGCCCTTACCTGACTGTGGACTTAAGGCACAAACTGTATTGCTTGTGGGACTGCAGGGATGAAGGATGGCACCGTCTTCACACCTGAGAGAATAACGAAATCGTGAGCAACATTTCCCCTCGCTCGGGCCGACCCAGAGAATCTTACTCACCACCCAGCGGTCAGGGGTTAGAGGGACCAACCTAATCTCCTTGGCAGGCCCATGAGGAGTCTGGCATGTGCCGGGCTATCTGGCCCACACTCGATCAGTGAGAATAAAACTTAGGACTCTGATAGATGGGGGAAGTGCCCCCGTCTCTGTCCCTGGATAGAGCTCTGTGTGTAGCCACGAGGACTGGACCTGACGTGGCCGTACCTCTACCGGGAGGGAAAGCAGCCTGAGATGAAGCTCGTGGAGAAGGGGACAAGCCAGAGCTGACCAACCCAGACCTGGAGGCAGTCCTTCCTTTGGACTTGGCAGGTTCCTGGGCCAACAGTGCAAGCTGGTCTGAGTTATATTTAAGAATCTACAAACGCAGGTGGTTTTACAAGTGGCTTTAACACTGTGTCTTCCTCAAAGTCGGCTAAAGATCTAAGCCCACCAGAAACCACAGAATGCAACCGGATGTGGAAACAAGGTCTCTGCAGATGTAATCCTTTAGGAGGAGGTCACACCGGATCACGGTGGGCCTCAGTCAGTGAGCAGCATCCTCATAAGAGGGAAGATGTATGCAGACAGAGAGAAACCATGTGAAGATGCTGAGAGAGTACATGGGGGCGCATCCCTGGAAGGCGGAAGCAGAGACGGAAGCGATGCCCCCGCAAGCCAAGGAGCCAAGGAGTGCCGGCAAAGCTGAGAAAGTGAGAGAGACTCCTCCCTAGAGCCCGGGGAGGGAGCCTGGCCCTGCTGACACCTCGATTTCCGGCTTCTGATTTCCGGAACTGTGAAAGGATACATTTTTCTTGTTTTTCAAAAGCCTCCCAGTCCGGGTGCTTTGTAACATCCGGGGCAGAAAACACTCACTGGCCACCCCACTGGGCCCGGGGCCTGAGGGGCGCCCCACTGCCTACAGCTCTCCTCCCCCGGACGTCCCGCAGCTCCTCCCCCCGTCCCGCGGCTCCTCCCTCCGTCCCCTGGCTCCTCCCTCTGTCCCGCAGCTCCTCCCCCGGACGTCCCGCGGCTCCTCCCTCCGTCCAAGATGTGTATAAGAGACAGTTTGCACACTGAGTAGAGGAGCATCAACTCTGCTGGGGGCATGCACCCGACACATTCCTAAGTCCCATCTGAGGCCACACCAAGCAGGCACGTGGCTGGGTGTTGGGATGTCAGGAAGGACAGGTGTCACCGGGAGGTCAGTCCCTTCCACCTGCTACCTGGTCAGCCTGGTGGGCCCAGACGGAGCCCACACGGCCAGAACTCAAGGGACAAGGAACAGCGAAGCCATAACCGGTCCACAAGGATTCTGTTCACTCAGGACAGGAGTCTACGAACGATGACCCACGGCCCACGGCCCACGGCCCACGGCCCACTGCTATGAATAAAGCTTACTGACACCAGCCAAGCACCTCTGATCACAGCCTCTGGCTTCTTTCATTACAGCAGCAGAGATGAGTTGTGACAACAGGGGCTTTGGGACCCTCAGAGCCTCAACCTTCGGCCTTTACGGATTTAAGAGATGGAATCAGGCCCTTACCTGACTGTGGACTTAAGGCACAAACTGTATTGCTTGTGGGACTGCAGGGATGAAGGATGGCACCGTCTTCACACCTGAGAGAATAACGAAATCGTGAGCAACATTTCCCCTCGCTCGGGCCGACCCAGAGAATCTTACTCACCACCCAGCGGTCAGGGGTTAGAGGGACCAACCTAATCTCCTTGGCAGGCCCATGAGGAGTCTGGCATGTGCCGGGCTATCTGGCCCACACTCGATCAGTGAGAATAAAACTTAGGACTCTGATAGATGGGGGAAGTGCCCCCGTCTCTGTCCCTGGATAGAGCTCTGTGTGTAGCCACGAGGACTGGACCTGACGTGGCCGTACCTCTACCGGGAGGGAAAGCAGCCTGAGATGAAGCTCGTGGAGAAGGGGACAAGCCAGAGCTGACCAACCCAGACCTGGAGGCAGTCCTTCCTTTGGACTTGGCAGGTTCCTGGGCCAACAGTGCAAGCTGGTCTGAGTTATATTTAAGAATCTACAAACGCAGGTGGTTTTACAAGTGGCTTTAACACTGTGTCTTCCTCAAAGTCGGCTAAAGATCTAAGCCCACCAGAAACCACAGAATGCAACCGGATGTGGAAACAAGGTCTCTGCAGATGTAATCCTTTAGGAGGAGGTCACACCGGATCACGGTGGGCCTCAGTCAGTGAGCAGCATCCTCATAAGAGGGAAGATGTATGCAGACAGAGAGAAACCATGTGAAGATGCTGAGAGAGTACATGGGGGCGCATCCCTGGAAGGCGGAAGCAGAGACGGAAGCGATGCCCCCGCAAGCCAAGGAGCCAAGGAGTGCCGGCAAAGCTGAGAAAGTGAGAGAGACTCCTCCCTAGAGCCCGGGGAGGGAGCCTGGCCCTGCTGACACCTCGATTTCCGGCTTCTGATTTCCGGAACTGTGAAAGGATACATTTTTCTTGTTTTTCAAAAGCCTCCCAGTCCGGGTGCTTTGTAACATCCGGGGCAGAAAACACTCACTGGCCACCCCACTGGGCCCGGGGCCTGAGGGGCGCCCCACTGCCTACAGCTCTCCTCCCCCGGACGTCCCGCAGCTCCTCCCCCCGTCCCGCGGCTCCTCCCTCCGTCCCCTGGCTCCTCCCTCTGTCCCGCAGCTCCTCCCCCGGACGTCCCGCGGCTCCTCCCTCCGTCCAAGATGTGTATAAGAGACAGTTTGCACACTGAGTAGAGGAGCATCAACTCTGCTGGGGGCATGCACCCGACACATTCCTAAGTCCCATCTGAGGCCACACCAAGCAGGCACGTGGCTGGGTGTTGGGATGTCAGGAAGGACAGGTGTCACCGGGAGGTCAGTCCCTTCCACCTGCTACCTGGTCAGCCTGGTGGGCCCAGACGGAGCCCACACGGCCAGAACTCAAGGGACAAGGAACAGCGAAGCCATAACCGGTCCACAAGGATTCTGTTCACTCAGGACAGGAGTCTACGAACGATGACCCACGGCCCACGGCCCACGGCCCACGGCCCACTGCTATGAATAAAGCTTACTGACACCAGCCAAGCACCTCTGATCACAGCCTCTGGCTTCTTTCATTACAGCAGCAGAGATGAGTTGTGACAACAGGGGCTTTGGGACCCTCAGAGCCTCAACCTTCGGCCTTTACGGATTTAAGAGATGGAATCAGGCCCTTACCTGACTGTGGACTTAAGGCACAAACTGTATTGCTTGTGGGACTGCAGGGATGAAGGATGGCACCGTCTTCACACCTGAGAGAATAACGAAATCGTGAGCAACATTTCCCCTCGCTCGGGCCGACCCAGAGAATCTTACTCACCACCCAGCGGTCAGGGGTTAGAGGGACCAACCTAATCTCCTTGGCAGGCCCATGAGGAGTCTGGCATGTGCCGGGCTATCTGGCCCACACTCGATCAGTGAGAATAAAACTTAGGACTCTGATAGATGGGGGAAGTGCCCCCGTCTCTGTCCCTGGATAGAGCTCTGTGTGTAGCCACGAGGACTGGACCTGACGTGGCCGTACCTCTACCGGGAGGGAAAGCAGCCTGAGATGAAGCTCGTGGAGAAGGGGACAAGCCAGAGCTGACCAACCCAGACCTGGAGGCAGTCCTTCCTTTGGACTTGGCAGGTTCCTGGGCCAACAGTGCAAGCTGGTCTGAGTTATATTTAAGAATCTACAAACGCAGGTGGTTTTACAAGTGGCTTTAACACTGTGTCTTCCTCAAAGTCGGCTAAAGATCTAAGCCCACCAGAAACCACAGAATGCAACCGGATGTGGAAACAAGGTCTCTGCAGATGTAATCCTTTAGGAGGAGGTCACACCGGATCACGGTGGGCCTCAGTCAGTGAGCAGCATCCTCATAAGAGGGAAGATGTATGCAGACAGAGAGAAACCATGTGAAGATGCTGAGAGAGTACATGGGGGCGCATCCCTGGAAGGCGGAAGCAGAGACGGAAGCGATGCCCCCGCAAGCCAAGGAGCCAAGGAGTGCCGGCAAAGCTGAGAAAGTGAGAGAGACTCCTCCCTAGAGCCCGGGGAGGGAGCCTGGCCCTGCTGACACCTCGATTTCCGGCTTCTGATTTCCGGAACTGTGAAAGGATACATTTTTCTTGTTTTTCAAAAGCCTCCCAGTCCGGGTGCTTTGTAACATCCGGGGCAGAAAACACTCACTGGCCACCCCACTGGGCCCGGGGCCTGAGGGGCGCCCCACTGCCTACAGCTCTCCTCCCCCGGACGTCCCGCAGCTCCTCCCCCCGTCCCGCGGCTCCTCCCTCCGTCCCCTGGCTCCTCCCTCTGTCCCGCAGCTCCTCCCCCGGACGTCCCGCGGCTCCTCCCTCCGTCCAAGATGTGTATAAGAGACAGTTTGCACACTGAGTAGAGGAGCATCAACTCTGCTGGGGGCATGCACCCGACACATTCCTAAGTCCCATCTGAGGCCACACCAAGCAGGCACGTGGCTGGGTGTTGGGATGTCAGGAAGGACAGGTGTCACCGGGAGGTCAGTCCCTTCCACCTGCTACCTGGTCAGCCTGGTGGGCCCAGACGGAGCCCACACGGCCAGAACTCAAGGGACAAGGAACAGCGAAGCCATAACCGGTCCACAAGGATTCTGTTCACTCAGGACAGGAGTCTACGAACGATGACCCACGGCCCACGGCCCACGGCCCACGGCCCACTGCTATGAATAAAGCTTACTGACACCAGCCAAGCACCTCTGATCACAGCCTCTGGCTTCTTTCATTACAGCAGCAGAGATGAGTTGTGACAACAGGGGCTTTGGGACCCTCAGAGCCTCAACCTTCGGCCTTTACGGATTTAAGAGATGGAATCAGGCCCTTACCTGACTGTGGACTTAAGGCACAAACTGTATTGCTTGTGGGACTGCAGGGATGAAGGATGGCACCGTCTTCACACCTGAGAGAATAACGAAATCGTGAGCAACATTTCCCCTCGCTCGGGCCGACCCAGAGAATCTTACTCACCACCCAGCGGTCAGGGGTTAGAGGGACCAACCTAATCTCCTTGGCAGGCCCATGAGGAGTCTGGCATGTGCCGGGCTATCTGGCCCACACTCGATCAGTGAGAATAAAACTTAGGACTCTGATAGATGGGGGAAGTGCCCCCGTCTCTGTCCCTGGATAGAGCTCTGTGTGTAGCCACGAGGACTGGACCTGACGTGGCCGTACCTCTACCGGGAGGGAAAGCAGCCTGAGATGAAGCTCGTGGAGAAGGGGACAAGCCAGAGCTGACCAACCCAGACCTGGAGGCAGTCCTTCCTTTGGACTTGGCAGGTTCCTGGGCCAACAGTGCAAGCTGGTCTGAGTTATATTTAAGAATCTACAAACGCAGGTGGTTTTACAAGTGGCTTTAACACTGTGTCTTCCTCAAAGTCGGCTAAAGATCTAAGCCCACCAGAAACCACAGAATGCAACCGGATGTGGAAACAAGGTCTCTGCAGATGTAATCCTTTAGGAGGAGGTCACACCGGATCACGGTGGGCCTCAGTCAGTGAGCAGCATCCTCATAAGAGGGAAGATGTATGCAGACAGAGAGAAACCATGTGAAGATGCTGAGAGAGTACATGGGGGCGCATCCCTGGAAGGCGGAAGCAGAGACGGAAGCGATGCCCCCGCAAGCCAAGGAGCCAAGGAGTGCCGGCAAAGCTGAGAAAGTGAGAGAGACTCCTCCCTAGAGCCCGGGGAGGGAGCCTGGCCCTGCTGACACCTCGATTTCCGGCTTCTGATTTCCGGAACTGTGAAAGGATACATTTTTCTTGTTTTTCAAAAGCCTCCCAGTCCGGGTGCTTTGTAACATCCGGGGCAGAAAACACTCACTGGCCACCCCACTGGGCCCGGGGCCTGAGGGGCGCCCCACTGCCTACAGCTCTCCTCCCCCGGACGTCCCGCAGCTCCTCCCCCCGTCCCGCGGCTCCTCCCTCCGTCCCCTGGCTCCTCCCTCTGTCCCGCAGCTCCTCCCCCGGACGTCCCGCGGCTCCTCCCTCCGTCCAAGATGTGTATAAGAGACAGTTTGCACACTGAGTAGAGGAGCATCAACTCTGCTGGGGGCATGCACCCGACACATTCCTAAGTCCCATCTGAGGCCACACCAAGCAGGCACGTGGCTGGGTGTTGGGATGTCAGGAAGGACAGGTGTCACCGGGAGGTCAGTCCCTTCCACCTGCTACCTGGTCAGCCTGGTGGGCCCAGACGGAGCCCACACGGCCAGAACTCAAGGGACAAGGAACAGCGAAGCCATAACCGGTCCACAAGGATTCTGTTCACTCAGGACAGGAGTCTACGAACGATGACCCACGGCCCACGGCCCACGGCCCACGGCCCACTGCTATGAATAAAGCTTACTGACACCAGCCAAGCACCTCTGATCACAGCCTCTGGCTTCTTTCATTACAGCAGCAGAGATGAGTTGTGACAACAGGGGCTTTGGGACCCTCAGAGCCTCAACCTTCGGCCTTTACGGATTTAAGAGATGGAATCAGGCCCTTACCTGACTGTGGACTTAAGGCACAAACTGTATTGCTTGTGGGACTGCAGGGATGAAGGATGGCACCGTCTTCACACCTGAGAGAATAACGAAATCGTGAGCAACATTTCCCCTCGCTCGGGCCGACCCAGAGAATCTTACTCACCACCCAGCGGTCAGGGGTTAGAGGGACCAACCTAATCTCCTTGGCAGGCCCATGAGGAGTCTGGCATGTGCCGGGCTATCTGGCCCACACTCGATCAGTGAGAATAAAACTTAGGACTCTGATAGATGGGGGAAGTGCCCCCGTCTCTGTCCCTGGATAGAGCTCTGTGTGTAGCCACGAGGACTGGACCTGACGTGGCCGTACCTCTACCGGGAGGGAAAGCAGCCTGAGATGAAGCTCGTGGAGAAGGGGACAAGCCAGAGCTGACCAACCCAGACCTGGAGGCAGTCCTTCCTTTGGACTTGGCAGGTTCCTGGGCCAACAGTGCAAGCTGGTCTGAGTTATATTTAAGAATCTACAAACGCAGGTGGTTTTACAAGTGGCTTTAACACTGTGTCTTCCTCAAAGTCGGCTAAAGATCTAAGCCCACCAGAAACCACAGAATGCAACCGGATGTGGAAACAAGGTCTCTGCAGATGTAATCCTTTAGGAGGAGGTCACACCGGATCACGGTGGGCCTCAGTCAGTGAGCAGCATCCTCATAAGAGGGAAGATGTATGCAGACAGAGAGAAACCATGTGAAGATGCTGAGAGAGTACATGGGGGCGCATCCCTGGAAGGCGGAAGCAGAGACGGAAGCGATGCCCCCGCAAGCCAAGGAGCCAAGGAGTGCCGGCAAAGCTGAGAAAGTGAGAGAGACTCCTCCCTAGAGCCCGGGGAGGGAGCCTGGCCCTGCTGACACCTCGATTTCCGGCTTCTGATTTCCGGAACTGTGAAAGGATACATTTTTCTTGTTTTTCAAAAGCCTCCCAGTCCGGGTGCTTTGTAACATCCGGGGCAGAAAACACTCACTGGCCACCCCACTGGGCCCGGGGCCTGAGGGGCGCCCCACTGCCTACAGCTCTCCTCCCCCGGACGTCCCGCAGCTCCTCCCCCCGTCCCGCGGCTCCTCCCTCCGTCCCCTGGCTCCTCCCTCTGTCCCGCAGCTCCTCCCCCGGACGTCCCGCGGCTCCTCCCTCCGTCCAAGATGTGTATAAGAGACAGTTTGCACACTGAGTAGAGGAGCATCAACTCTGCTGGGGGCATGCACCCGACACATTCCTAAGTCCCATCTGAGGCCACACCAAGCAGGCACGTGGCTGGGTGTTGGGATGTCAGGAAGGACAGGTGTCACCGGGAGGTCAGTCCCTTCCACCTGCTACCTGGTCAGCCTGGTGGGCCCAGACGGAGCCCACACGGCCAGAACTCAAGGGACAAGGAACAGCGAAGCCATAACCGGTCCACAAGGATTCTGTTCACTCAGGACAGGAGTCTACGAACGATGACCCACGGCCCACGGCCCACGGCCCACGGCCCACTGCTATGAATAAAGCTTACTGACACCAGCCAAGCACCTCTGATCACAGCCTCTGGCTTCTTTCATTACAGCAGCAGAGATGAGTTGTGACAACAGGGGCTTTGGGACCCTCAGAGCCTCAACCTTCGGCCTTTACGGATTTAAGAGATGGAATCAGGCCCTTACCTGACTGTGGACTTAAGGCACAAACTGTATTGCTTGTGGGACTGCAGGGATGAAGGATGGCACCGTCTTCACACCTGAGAGAATAACGAAATCGTGAGCAACATTTCCCCTCGCTCGGGCCGACCCAGAGAATCTTACTCACCACCCAGCGGTCAGGGGTTAGAGGGACCAACCTAATCTCCTTGGCAGGCCCATGAGGAGTCTGGCATGTGCCGGGCTATCTGGCCCACACTCGATCAGTGAGAATAAAACTTAGGACTCTGATAGATGGGGGAAGTGCCCCCGTCTCTGTCCCTGGATAGAGCTCTGTGTGTAGCCACGAGGACTGGACCTGACGTGGCCGTACCTCTACCGGGAGGGAAAGCAGCCTGAGATGAAGCTCGTGGAGAAGGGGACAAGCCAGAGCTGACCAACCCAGACCTGGAGGCAGTCCTTCCTTTGGACTTGGCAGGTTCCTGGGCCAACAGTGCAAGCTGGTCTGAGTTATATTTAAGAATCTACAAACGCAGGTGGTTTTACAAGTGGCTTTAACACTGTGTCTTCCTCAAAGTCGGCTAAAGATCTAAGCCCACCAGAAACCACAGAATGCAACCGGATGTGGAAACAAGGTCTCTGCAGATGTAATCCTTTAGGAGGAGGTCACACCGGATCACGGTGGGCCTCAGTCAGTGAGCAGCATCCTCATAAGAGGGAAGATGTATGCAGACAGAGAGAAACCATGTGAAGATGCTGAGAGAGTACATGGGGGCGCATCCCTGGAAGGCGGAAGCAGAGACGGAAGCGATGCCCCCGCAAGCCAAGGAGCCAAGGAGTGCCGGCAAAGCTGAGAAAGTGAGAGAGACTCCTCCCTAGAGCCCGGGGAGGGAGCCTGGCCCTGCTGACACCTCGATTTCCGGCTTCTGATTTCCGGAACTGTGAAAGGATACATTTTTCTTGTTTTTCAAAAGCCTCCCAGTCCGGGTGCTTTGTAACATCCGGGGCAGAAAACACTCACTGGCCACCCCACTGGGCCCGGGGCCTGAGGGGCGCCCCACTGCCTACAGCTCTCCTCCCCCGGACGTCCCGCAGCTCCTCCCCCCGTCCCGCGGCTCCTCCCTCCGTCCCCTGGCTCCTCCCTCTGTCCCGCAGCTCCTCCCCCGGACGTCCCGCGGCTCCTCCCTCCGTCCAAGATGTGTATAAGAGACAGTTTGCACACTGAGTAGAGGAGCATCAACTCTGCTGGGGGCATGCACCCGACACATTCCTAAGTCCCATCTGAGGCCACACCAAGCAGGCACGTGGCTGGGTGTTGGGATGTCAGGAAGGACAGGTGTCACCGGGAGGTCAGTCCCTTCCACCTGCTACCTGGTCAGCCTGGTGGGCCCAGACGGAGCCCACACGGCCAGAACTCAAGGGACAAGGAACAGCGAAGCCATAACCGGTCCACAAGGATTCTGTTCACTCAGGACAGGAGTCTACGAACGATGACCCACGGCCCACGGCCCACGGCCCACGGCCCACTGCTATGAATAAAGCTTACTGACACCAGCCAAGCACCTCTGATCACAGCCTCTGGCTTCTTTCATTACAGCAGCAGAGATGAGTTGTGACAACAGGGGCTTTGGGACCCTCAGAGCCTCAACCTTCGGCCTTTACGGATTTAAGAGATGGAATCAGGCCCTTACCTGACTGTGGACTTAAGGCACAAACTGTATTGCTTGTGGGACTGCAGGGATGAAGGATGGCACCGTCTTCACACCTGAGAGAATAACGAAATCGTGAGCAACATTTCCCCTCGCTTGGGCCGACCCAGAGAATCTTACTCACCACCCAGCGGTCAGGGGTTAGAGGGACCAACCTAACCTCCTTGGCAGGCCCATGAGGAGTCTGGCATGTGCCGGGCTATCTGGCCCACACTGGATCAGTGAGAATAAAACTTAGGACTCTGATAGATGGGGGAAGTGCCCCCGTCTGTGTCCCTGGATAGAGCTCTGTGTGTAGCCACGAGGACTGGACCTGACGTGGCCGTACCTCTACCGGGAGAGAAAGCAGCCTGAGATGAAGCTNCCATGAGGAGTCTGGCATGTGCCGGGCTATCTGGCCCACACTCGATCAGTGAGAATAAAACTTAGGACTCTGATAGATGGGGGAAGTGCCCCCGTCTCTGTCCCTGGATAGAGCTCTGTGTGTAGCCACGAGGACTGGACCTGACGTGGCCGTACCTCTACCGGGAGGGAAAGCAGCCTGAGATGAAGCTCGTGGAGAAGGGGACAAGCCAGAGCTGACCAACCCAGACCTGGAGGCAGTCCTTCCTTTGGACTTGGCAGGTTCCTGGGCCAACAGTGCAAGCTGGTCTGAGTTATATTTAAGAATCTACAAACGCAGGTGGTTTTACAAGTGGCTTTAACACTGTGTCTTCCTCAAAGTCGGCTAAAGATCTAAGCCCACCAGAAACCACAGAATGCAACCGGATGTGGAAACAAGGTCTCTGCAGATGTAATCCTTTAGGAGGAGGTCACACCGGATCACGGTGGGCCTCAGTCAGTGAGCAGCATCCTCATAAGAGGGAAGATGTATGCAGACAGAGAGAAACCATGTGAAGATGCTGAGAGAGTACATGGGGGCGCATCATCCTTTGGACTTGGCAGGTTCCTGGGCCAACAGTGCAAGCTGGTCTGAGTTATATTTAAGAATCTACAAATGCAGGTGGTTTTACAATCGGCTTTAACACTGTGTCTTCCTCAAAGTCGGCTCCAAATCTAAGCCCACCAGAAACCACAGAATGCAACCGGATGTGGAAAAGTCTCTGCAGATGTAATCCTTTAGGAGGAGGTCACACTGGATCACGGTGGGCCTCAGTCAGTGAGCAGCATCCTCACAAGAGGGAAGATGTATGCAGACAGAGAGAAACCATGTGAAGATGCTGAGAGAGTACATGGGGGCGCATCCCTGGAAGGCGGAAGCAGAGACGGAAGC
>SJYX01002613.1:51256-83421 GCA_006410675.1 Oreotragus oreotragus
ACTACAAGCAGGGGTGAGTGGATCATTAGGTACAGGGGGGAAAATGCACACGGGTGTTTCTAACACTACAAGCAGGGGTGAGTGGATCATTAGGTACAGGGGGGAAAATGCACACGGGTGTTTCTAACACTACAAGCAGGGGTGAGTGGATCATTAGGTACAGGGGGAGAAAATGCACACGGGTGTTTCTCTTTACCTGCGGTTCTACCTATAGATTTGTGTTTAAAAGTTAAAATGGGATAAATCCCTACAAGGGAATACTATGGCTGAGCCTTGAAAAGCATGACTGACTCTTGAAAACCTTGTGCTAAGTGAAGACGTCAGTCATAAGGCTCGGGCGTTATATGATTTCATTCGTACGAAACATTTAGAACCGGGAAACTAGAAGAGACAGACGGTAGATTAGCGGTTGCTTAGGGCGAGGGGAGATGGGGAGACGTGGTCATCTGCTCAGCCGAGTGGGACTCTGCGACCCCAAGGACTGCAGCCCGCCAGGCTCCTCTCTGTCCACGGGACTCTCCCGGCAAGAATACCGCAGAGGGTTGCCATGCCCTTCTCCAGGGGATCTTCCCAACCCAGGAAGCGAACTGAGGTTTCCCTCATTGCAGGCAGATTCTTTACCTTCTGAGCCACCAGGGAAACAAAATGAGGATACAGAGGTTGATTTTTAAAAAAGGGATTTCTTTTTGAGGGGAAAAAAATGTTCTAAAACAGACTATGGTGATAGTTACACAGATCATGAAAATACTAACAACAACAACAAAACCCATTTAAAGGGGTGAAACAGTATGACATGTGCGTTACTTTTTCACGTAGTTTTAGTTCGTTAGTCACTTGGGGCCGCGTTGGGGCCTCCCTGCAGCACGCGGGCTTCCTCTGGTGGCTGCCCATGGCGGCTGCTGTCTGGCTGCAGGGCATGGTCGTCCCGCTGCAGCAGCGTCTCTCCTTGCAGAGCACAGGCTCTGGAGCTTGGGCTCAGTAATGTGGCGCTCAGGCTTAGCTTCCCTGTCGCATGTGGAACCTTCCTAGATCAGGGATCCAACAGGCGTCCCCTGCATTGCAAGGTGGACGCTTAACCACTGCACCGCCAGGGAAGCCCTGATATGTGAATTATTTCTCAAGAAAGCTGCTTTTTAAAAGTTAAGGTTCCCCGGCCCCTCCCATTTTCAACAAAAATATCACAAGGCACAAAAGCAGGGCCTACTGAAAGGGAAGAAACAAACCTGACACAAACCATTCCTGAGCAAGACCAGATGGCAGAGTTACTAAACAAAACTCTAACACAACTGTCTTAAAGATGTTAAAGAGCTAAAGGAACAGGGACAAAGTCAGCAGAACAATACATGAACCAAACAAGGAGATCAGTAAAGACAGAGGAGACTGGAAAGGAAGCTAACAAGAAAGCCTGGAGTGAGACAGCGCAGCAGATGAGACAGACAATTCACTCCAAAGGATATGTGAGCAGGCAAAAGACGTGTCGGAGAACGTGAAGGCAAGGCATTTGATAACCGAAAGAAAAAAAGACTTAAAAAAACCCTAAACACCCCTTAGAGTACTTACAGCACCCTGTCAGGGGAGCCAGCATATGAGCTGTGAGGCCCCCGGAGGAGGACGGAGGGAGAAAAAGGGGCAGAGGGATTATTATAAGAAATAATGGCCTGCTGCTGCTGCTAAGTCACTTCAGTCGTGTCCGACTCTGTGCGACCCCAGAGACAGCAGCCCACCAGGCTCCCCTGTCCCTGGGATTCTCCAGGGAAGAACACTGGAGTAGGTTGCCATTTCCTTCTCCAATGCATGAAAGTGAAAAGTGAAAGTGAAGTCGCTCAGTCCCGTCTGACTCTTAGCGACCCCATGGACTTCAGCCCACCAGGCTCCTCCGTCCATAGGATTTTCCAGGCAAGAGTACTGGAGTGGGGTGCCATCACCTTATCCGAAATAACGGCCTAAAACATCCTAAATTTGATACAGGATATAAATCTAAGAGGCTAATCAAACTCTCAGTAGGATGTATTCAAACAGAGTCACATTGAGACATATAATCAAACTGTCCAAAGACAAAGAAAAATTTGAAATCAGCAAGACAGAAATGATAGGAATCCTCAGTCAGATTACTAGATGTCCCATCAGAAACCACGGATTCAAGATGGCAATATGCTTGACATATTCAAGATGCTAAAAAAGCGAAACAAAAACATTATCCCCTGGAATTCTATATCCAGGAATACTGGGAGTTTGCTGATATGCAGCCCGCCCTGGAGGAAATGCTAAGTGAGTCTGGTTGAAACAAAAGGACACCACGCAGTAACTCAAGGCCACGCGGCATCGTGAGAGGCAGTGTTAGGATACTGGGGTGTGACTCAACGTCGGCTTCCCACACAGTGTTTTTTCTTGGTGACCCTCACCGTTCCTTGGCCTATGTGCATGCCCAGCTCTTTGCAACCCTATGGACTGCAGCCCACCAGCCTCCTCTGTCCTTGGGATTTCCAGGCAAGAATACTGGAGCGGGTTGCTGTTTCCTCCTCCAAAGGTTCCTAGTGACCCCAGGGATCGAACCCAAGTCTCTCGCATCTCCGGCACTGGCAGGCAGATTCTCTACCACTGAGACACTTGGGAAGCCCCACTCTCCTACACATTTTAAAGGCAAATGCATAAAACAATTATCCGTCTGTTTTATGCACAGAACATAAATATGTCATTTTGTGACATTAAAAAATTGTTAGCAATCAAAAATAAATTTAGCAAAATTACAGGGTACAAAACCAACACAAGAATTTAAATGCATTTCAATACACTGACAGGGAACAATTAAAAGAAATAAACGTACTCCATTTACTATAACATCAAAATAAAACAGTGAAAAATGAACAGAAGCAAGGTGAGAGTTGTAAACAGAGCAGTATTAATAGTCCTTAAAGAAAATGTAAATAAGTGTAAAGACACCCTGTGTTCATTGGCTGGAAGACTTAACATTGTGCAGATGTCAGTACCATGCCAAGTGATTGACAGATTCAACAGAATCCCTTTCAAAATCCCAATGAATGTTTTTTGCACAAAGAAAAATCCACACAGAAATTCACGTGGAGTCTCAAGGGACCCAGAGTAGCCAAAAGGGTCTTGAAAAAAAAAAAAGAACAAAGTTAGAGAACTTACACTTCCTGATTTTGAAACTTACTGCAAAGATACAATAAGCAAAACAGCTGGCTAGTTGCTAAGTCCGTCTGACTCTGTGACCCCACCAGGCTCCTCTGTCCATGGGATATACCAGGCAAGGATGCTGGAGTGGGTTTCCATTTAGATACTTGCATAAGACAAATATCTGGAATAGAACAGAGTCCAAAACAAGCCCTGACGTCTGTGGTCAAGTGATTTTTGACAAGAGTGCCCAGTGCATTTCCTGGGGAAAGAACAGTCTTGAGAGGAAATGGTATTGAGAAAATCAGACATCTGCGTGCAAAAAAATGGAGTTAGACCCTTGTTATTGTTTAGTTGCTCAGTCAGGTCTGACTCTCTGTGACCCCATGGACTGCAGCACGCCAGGCTTCCCTGTCCTGCACTATCTCCTGGAGCTTGCTCAAATTCATGGCCATTGAGTCAGTGATGCGCCCCCATGGACTATACAGCCCATGGAATTCTCCAGGCCAGAATACTGGAGTGGGTAGTCTTTCCCTTCTCCAGGGGATCTTCTCAACTCAAGAATCAAACCCAAGTCTCCCACACTGCAGGCAGACTCTTTACCAGCTGAGCCACAAGGGGAGCGCAACCAAAAATAAAATAAAAATTTTAAAAATAAAAGATATCACTATAAAAACTGCTGGAAGAAAACCTAGGAGAAAACAGGAAGCTAAACGCACAGTCATAGAGGACAAACTGATCAACTGGGTTTCATCAAAATAGAAAATTTCTATAAAAGATACGGTTAGGAGAATGATGAGACCAGCCACAAATTCGGACAAAACCTTCAAAAAGGGTATATCTGATCAAAGATTTATATCCAAAGCACATGAAGAATACTTAAAACTGAACAATCAGAAAAAAAAAACAAACTTAAGAAAATGAGCAAAAGATTAAAACAGATAATTCACCAAGAAAGATTTATGACTGGCCAATGAAAAGGCACCAAAGCATCTCCCCTGGGGCCGAAGCGCAATGAAGTCAGCGGGAGACACACACTCCTCCTCCTCCTAAGTCGCTTCAGTCGTGTCCAACTCTGTGCGACCCCACAGATGGCTGCCCACCAGGCTCCTCTGTCTCCGGGATTCTCCAGGCAAGAATATTGGAGTGGGTTGCCATTTCCTTCTCCGATGCATCGATTCATGCTAAGTTGCTTCGGGCATATCTGACTCTGTACAACCCTATGGACAGCAGCCCTCCAGGTTCTACTGTCCACAGGATTCTCCAGCCAAGAATATTGGAGTAGGTTGCCATTTCCTTCTCCCTTACTAGCATGTGAGATGAGGACAACTGTGCAGTAGTTTGAGCATTCTTTGGCATTGCCTCTCTTTGGGATTGGAATGAAAACTGACCCTTTCCAGTCCTGTGGCCACTGCCGAGTTTTTCAAATTTGCTGACATATCGACTGCAGCACTTTCACAGCATCGTCTTTCAGAACTTGAAATAGCTCAACTGGAATTCTGTCACCTCCACTAGCTTTGTACAACTGCTCAGCAAGATATTTTTTAGAAATTTAAATCAAAAGGTTGTATAAGTAAAATAATACTTAGAGATCTACTCTTGTATAAGAAAATAACAAAAAAATCTTAACCTAGAGCAGAAATTAATCTTCTGACTTAGGATCACGAGTTTTTTAAATTCATTAAAAGGGTTTCTCTCCTGATTCCTTCAAATGAAAAAACCCCCATATGTCGTTAGTGTTTAGGTGCCAGTCATTCATTTATGCTTAGGGGTAGAAAAATTGCAGTGGGTGCAGTAGAGCTTGGAAATGATTATGAAGCACAGCCAAAGTGAAATCAATTAGAAAGAAAGTCAGACATCTGAATGTATACTTTCAGTTACTAGGCAAGAAGATCCCATTTCTAAATTAGAGTTTAAATGCAGCTTTTCAAGAAAAGAATTTAATCAGTATCTCTTTAAAATGAGAAATCTAGGAATGAAAAAGATCACAAAACTTCTGTATCCTTGATTACCACAGTCACTGATGGCTTTTACTTAGTGTGCATAAGTCAAATAAACAGCTCAGAAGTTCACCACATTTAAAAAAAAGAATCACTTATCAGAAATCTGAAACTCAAAGCAAAAAGATAATAGAACTGCCCTTAGTCAAATAAGTCTCAAAGCTGTTATGTAAAGCGCATGGAATTGAGGTAGAAACCACTACACTTGCTCTTGGAGTAAGATTTCACTTGAGCACTAACACAAGGGGACACCAGGACTGGCCTCCTGCTAAGAGTGCTGAGTAAAGACCTGTTCTGCTGTTTCTCCACCTCAAGTTTGATACTCATCTCTGCCAGCCTCTCATTAGTCCTGGGGAAGATGGAAAACACCAATTTCATTCATGTTTCCCTAAATGACTGGCATTTTTCAAGTTGCCGTATACTAAATGGAATTCCCATTATACTGTTTGAACACTGAAAACACAGAGCTGCAGACCTACTATAATCAATGATAGTTGTAATCTTGCTCTAAAGAAGTACACATGTGTCTGGGGCTCCTCAAGTAACAAGTCACAGTTGGGAGAGGAGAGAAAGCGCATCAGAGACCAAAGGAGGTGTCCTCACAGTGACACCTGCTGCCTCTGGGACACACCTCCCTCCAGGAAACAGTTCAGGGATGAAGAAACACCCCATCCCACAAAGCCACGTTCAAGTGCTTCCTTTCACCTGTACATATGTTTCTCTCATGACCTCGGAGAAATTAAGCATTTGGCTCTGAGGAATCATCTAGAACCACAATTTTGAAAGGAGGATGAGAAAGTCAATGGGTGAGACTGAAGAGAGCTAAAACAGCTGCAGGAAAAATTACAAGCATCACATGCTCTTCCAGAGTTTACTCTATGTCACTTACTTCTATGAAGGGCCTATGTCAGCAACTGTTTTTGATTAGAAAAAAAATGTGAAGAGACATTTTNTGGGTGAGACTGAAGAGAGCTAAAACAGCTGCAGGAAAAATTACAAGCATCACATGCTCTTCCAGAGTTTACTCTATGTCACTTACTTCTATGAAGGGCCTATGTCAGCAACTGTTTTTGATTAGAAAAAAAATGTGAAGAGACATTTTCATTTCAAAAGGCAAAATATCAAAACAGCATTCAGTGTATGTCTTAACAGTGAGAGGCATCGCCCTCCCCAAGCAGGGAGACCGGCCCCACCGAGCTCCTTCCCCGGAAGCCCCACCCCACATCCCAGCATCAAGTCGCCACAGCCCGGAACCCTCTCTGTGAGCACCTGTGCTTCCCTTGTGTGTACTTATTTTGGGCCTTGACTGGCAGAATGTGTCCTTGGGTACCTGGTCCTTTGCTGTATGCTCTTTGGGCTTATGAAAGGGTCCTAGGAGTGCTCTGCTTTCAGGTGGCAGGGAAACCTTTCCAGCCTCCACACACGCTGTCAATCAGGTCACCATGCTAGCTTCAGCCACTGAGCTTTTAAACTTTGGAGGACTTTGACCGCGCGGAGTGCTTAGGCCCCGGCCGGCACCGCGCGGTCAGGTTTCCGCTGCTTCACTCGCCACCGCACCCAGCGCTCATCTCTGCCGGGCTGCCCCCACACCAGCGCCCCCTTTTCCCATCTCCGCCGGTCTCCCCCACCCAGCGCCCCCTTCTCCTCCAGCTCCCCACCCCCCCGTCCCCATCTCCGCCGGGCTCCCCCCTCCCGGCCCAGCNAGAGGCTGCAGCACCGTCCTCCTCCTGGGGTGGCTCCGGATCCCAGTCTCTGGGAAGCAGGAAGCGGGAATCAGGAAGTGACAGAGAAGCAAGAGGCGGGGGACAGGGGGCGGGGCGGGGCGCACGGGGGCGGGGCCGAGGTCACTCGTGGAAGGGCGGGGCTAGAGGCTGCAGGCAGGAGCCTGGTGGCCAGGAGCTCGAGGAGAGCGGGGCTGAAGACAGCAGGGGCACGGGGGCGGGGCCTGGGAGAGCCCCGCCCCTCGGACCCCCGGGTCCCTCTAGGGCAGAGGGGCAGGGGCCGGGATGAAAATGGGGCTGGTGTGGTGCAGCTTGGCCGCAGACTCGAGCCGGTTTCCCGTCTTGCTCCTCTTGTCGGCCTCAGGAGTCGCCAGAGTCGGGTGCAGCCCCGCCCTCCCAGTCCCCCACCTCAGTGCGTACTTCCCGATGGAGTCCGCGTTGACTCCAAAATATACCCTGATGCTGGGAAAGATTGAGGGCAGGAGGAGGAGGGGCGACAGAGGATGAGACGATTGGATGGCATCACCGACTCAGTGGACATGAGTCTGAGCAAACTCGAGATGACTTGGGAGATGGTGAAGGACAGGGAAGCCTGGCGTGCTGCAGTCCATGGGGTGGCAAAGCCAGAGACTTCGCCACTGAAGGACAATATATTCGTGTGCCTCTTAAGTTACAGAGGTACCTACTCTTGGTACAATGTAAATAAAACAGCCCTGTTTTATGAGGCGAGTGGAAGGCCCAGCCTTCCCATTCTTCCTGGTGCACACCTTTGGGTCCTGCCCAGCCTCCTTATTAAAAAGAGAAATAGTGCTATGACCTCCAGAATCCTCACACCTTCCTTGCTTTCCTCAACCACCTCCCTGCGAAGCCTGGACGTTTAACCACAGACACCTCCCTCCTCCTGGCCAGCTCATGAGACTGGCCTCCCCGATCTACCCATCCCTGTCCCACCCTGGGAGACTTCAGTTCAGTCGCTCAGTCGTGTCTGATTCTTTGTGATCCCGCGGACTGCAGCACGCCAGGCCTCCCTGTCCATTGCCAACTCCTGGAGTTTACTCAAACTCATATCCATCGAGTCGGTGATGCCATCCAACCATCTCATTCTCTGTCGNCCCACCCTGGGAGACTTCAGTTCAGTCGCTCAGTCGTGTCTGATTCTTTGTGATCCCGCGGACTGCAGCACGCCAGGCCTCCCTGTCCATTGCCAACTCCTGGAGTTTACTCAAACTCATATCCATCGAGTCGGTGATGCCATCCAACCATCTCATTCTCTGTCGTCCCCTTCTCCTCCTGCCTTCAATCTTTGCCAGCATCAGAGGCTTTTCCAAAGGAAGGCTTAGGCGTCCCTGTAAGTCCCACAGGCAGGATCTGCATCCTCCAGTCGGGTATTCAGTCTCTGTTTGATGCCAAAGCCCTTGCCTTTCCCACTGCTCCATAACTCCTAGGACAGGCCAGTCCTTCCAGCCCAGGACAGAATGTGGGAGGCTTGGAAGAGGGAAGGCAGTCACGAAACTTCCTTCTCCATCATGTCCCCCCAGGCAATAGCCAGGGGTCTGACTAAAGCCTATACCAGATCCCCGGCCCCTCACCCTGCCCTTCCTCACCACTTGATGCAAACCCCACAGTCATCGCCCCTCCTCCACCTGTTACCATCCTCCATCCTCCCTGGGCACATGGTCCAGTGACACTGACCCTCCTATTATCCCTGCAATATACCACCTTCCTTCCCACTCCAGGGCCTTGGCACATCCTGTTCCTTCCATCTGGAAATTCTCCCCCCCACCCCAACTTGAAAAGGCTGCATCTCTCACTTCCTCCAGGTCTCAGCTCAAATGTCTTCTCCTCTGAGGGCCCTCCCTGACCATCCCCCTCACCCATCACTCGCTGGTCCTTTCTTGTACCCCCGGATGTTCTTAATCACTACGTTGTGTTATATAACTATTGTATATTTGCTTTCATTTATTTTTTATTTTTGGCCACACTGAGAAGCTTGTGGGATCTTAGTTCCCTAATAAGGAATAAAATCCTTACCCACTGTCAGCAGTGAAAATGAGAGTCCTAGCCACTGGACTGCCAAGGAATTCCCTAATTATCTGTGTATTTGCTGTTTGCCTCGCTCCACTAAGATGCCAGCAAATTGAGGACCACACTTGGCCTTCTTTCTCTCTGGATCCCCAGTACCTAGAACAAGACCTAGCACACAGTCTGTGTTCAATTAATGTATATTGAATGAATGAATGAACAGCAGCTCCGAATGCATAATTGAAAAATGTTCATATTCACAGCTCTCAGAGTCCATGTCTGGCCCCTATGAAGGAGAGGGAAGTGTGTCTCTCACCTGTAGAAGGCATGAGTCTTCCAATGGGCCACAGGAGCCCAACCCCATCGAGTGTGTTAGGCGTGAGGTGGAGGGGCTGTGGAATGTGGGGGATAGGCCTCCTTTCATCCCCTCTGGCCTTGGGGGTGCGTGTTCCTCCAACACAAAGCCCTCCTTAGTGGGCTAGCAGGAGAACTCCTCTTTATCTCACAAAACCCTTCATGATGCTGCTCTTTCTCCTGGATAACAAGTACCTATTATGAATGGGGGGTCCCTCCTGGGACCTTGAAGGAGGGATTCTCCAAGAGGTGGGGTTAGGAGGATGGACCAGAGTTGAAGCCAGGTGGCTGGCACTGAGGATTCAATCCCTGATCTGCCTGTCATATGGAAAGGCTTTAGGATCCCTACCTGGGAGAAGGAGGAGGGGCACTCTGCAAGGGGGCCACAGCACAGAACCTGCCCTCAGGAAGTGTACAAGTCCAATGGGGTGGGAGTCTGAAAACATCTGGAAAGTGGAGGAGGAGGCTGTGTGGTAGTGGGGGTGATGCCTGGTGGGCAGGATGCTGCCACATGGGCTCTGGTGGGTCTGCACTGTCCTGGGCCTGAGTGAGGCCCGGGGATGCCCATTGGCAGAATCAAACTAACGGCTAACAATTATGAATCACTTACTCTGTGCCAGGCAAGGATCTTTGAACTTCACAGGGATTAACACTCAGAAAATGGAACCACTAGTATGATCCCCATTTTACAGATGAGGAAACTGAGTCTCAAGGAGGCCAAGAGCCTTGCTGAGGATCACACCCCTGGTGAGTTGTGGAGAACCAGGATTCAAACAACCTCTGAGGGGCATTGGAGGCCATGCCCTAATCCCATTCAAAATGGAAGGCTGGCTGGAAAAGCACTTGACAAGTGCTTGATAAATATTTGCTGAATGAATGAGTTCAACAAATTTGTGCCTGTCTGGAAACCTCTCTCCCACCAGCTTCGGTGGCCAGAATTCCAGGAAGCACTATGGTTTTGCTGTTCATATCACCACCACCAGCACCCAGCCTGCTTCCAGCCCTGGGTTTGGCAAATGATCACAACAGCCAAATTTGCAAAGGGAACATTATCACCCCATTTTACAGAGGAGAAAACTGAGGCAAAGACAGGCCTGGGAACCAGAACCCAGATCTCACTGAAGCACTTCAGCCTGCCTTTGTAGCAAGCACTGCTGGGAAGAGTAGCACTTAAAAGGTCATTGTCCTTTACACCTACAGTAAGGGCACCCCTCAGCTTCTAAAGGTCACAGTGCTGAGCTTAAGGGAAAGGGTTGGGGGGCGGGGATGAAAGGAGAAAGAGTTCATGGTTTTAGAACCCCAGGGATTGAGAGAAAGTTGGGTGGGGTGAGCGCCAGAAGAGAGTGATGTGTATAAAAAGGAAGTGGACTGGGGGAGTCTGAAAATAGACCTTCGGCACATCCTAGTTTTTCTTGCAGGGTCTGCAGCTGGAGACGGAAGAGGCTGGCTCTGCTTGGAGACACTGTGTGACCTCCAAGGGGCCTGTGCTGTCCCTGGAGCCACTGGTCCCCAGATATCTTCCCATCTCTGACTGCTGGGACATCTTCCCATCTCTGCATCTGGGCTGAGAGTATGGAAGGGGCTGAGGCAGAGGCAGGACCAGGGCACTCTGTGCCTCCTCCGTGGTGGGGGCTGGGCAGGTAAACACTCATTGAACCCTCAAACATAGCAGACCTTGAAATCCCCTGGAGCTGCCCAAGGCACAGAGGCGGCCCCAAGCTCTCTCAGGCCACCTGGCCGTCTGCAGCCCAGAGCTGGTCATGCGCACAGCTGATCTCCCTGGAAGCTCACAGGATCCCAGGTGCTCCGGCCAGGTGTCCCCTCCTTCCATCATCCCCAGCCCCTGCATCCCTGGATGTCTACGAAGCATCTGTTCACTGAGCCCCTTCTGTGTGCCAGTTCCTGCCAGCACCTCACACACCTTCTCATTTAATCCTCACGATGCCAGATGCAACAGGAGCTCAGAGGGTGAAGCGGCTTGTCCAGAGTCACCTGGAGCCGGATTGGAATCCAGTCTTGCTCGCTCTTGCCTCTGTGCTCACCACTTTGCTGAAGGAAGTCCGGCCCCAGCCTCACTGCTTGTTGGGGTAGGGGACTGGAGGAGAAGGCTGCCAAGTCTGCTTGTGGGCCGCTAAGGCCCCAGGCTCCCGATGGCTCCTGCATGCCTCCCTTCACTGTTGGAACTTCCTCCTGGGCTCCTTGTATCCAGGTGAGAGGTCGGGATAGGGAGGAGGGCAGGGAGGGAAGGATCGAGGGAAGGTCGGATCAAGCCTGGGGAAGCAGCCCTGCTCGTCTTTCTCCTGCAGGACCGAGGCTAGGGAGGAGGCTGTCCGTGGGGTCTGGGGGGCATTGGAGAGCCGAACCCACAGACACCATCACCTGTGGTAGCTTGGGGGGCGGTGCTGGGCCACTGTGTGGGGGCCAAGTCTGCAAGAGCTTACTGGGACCAGGGACATGACATTCAACAAACCGTACAGGATTTTGGCTGCTTCATGTTCATGTCCCCCAAGCCCCATCTGCCAGGCCCAAGGGACTCGGTAGGGGTTTTCCATGCGAACTTTCCCCACGGTACCCGTCCTCTCTGACGGGCTGGTTCCTCCGTCTTCCCCGGCTCTTCTGCTGTCCTGGCAGGCCTGGACTTTCCCGAGCCCTCACGTGGGGCCCGAGCCTGGGGCCTCTTCTCGGGGAGTGCCGCTGCGGCCTTCTCCCTCAGAGGCAACAGGTGTGGCCGGGTTCACGGGGGCCTCTAGGGTGGAATCCATGGCTGGGGTGGAGGAAGCTTCCTCACAGGCACTGGGGGCTGAGCTGGTAGTGGGCCCGGGGGGCTGGGCCTTGGGGCTTGCCTGTGACTGGGCCCCAGAATCCAGCTGGGGTGGGCCCTCGTCATCGTCCTGTGGCTGGGCCGCGGGGTTCGCCTGTCGCTTGGCCGCGGGGTTCATTTGTGGCTGGGCCTCAGCCACTGGCCCTGGTACCGTCTGATCCCCAGAGTCCACCTGGGTCTGTGGCTCAGCTGGCATGAAGCTGCCCGGCCTCTCCTCACAGAGAGCGGCTGCAAAGGAGGCGAGCATGGTGCGCAGCAGGGCGCGGAGGTCGGCGCTGGCCAGGAGGCAGAGGAAGGGACTGAGGCAGCTGTTGAGCAGGATCAGGTAGTCAGAGTAGACCAGGGCCTCCCAGAGCAGGTAGCCGGGGTAGAAGTCCCACAGGAAGGCCAGGTACAGCAGCTGCGCCAGCTGGTAGGGCAGCCGCAGGACCACGTAGGCTGACAGAATGGTCTTGGCCACACGGGCGAAGCCGCGGCAGGCCAGGGCCCCAGGCTGGCGGCGGCAGCAGGGCCGGCAGGTGGCGGCCTGGGTGAGCAGGTGGCAGATGAGCAGCACGAGGAACGGAAGGAAGCCCCCCAGGATCTCCAGCATCCGCAGCGGCAGCTCCTCGCTGTCCCAGAAGTCCAGGCAGATGACCAGGTCGTACCACCAGACGGCGGCCTCGGGGAAAACCAGCCAGGGCACGCTGAAGAGGGTGGCCAGCACCCAGACCCCGGCACAGACCCAGAGGGGCAGGCGGGCTGGGCGGCGCCCAGGGTACCAGCGAGGGCACAGCGCCAGCAGGCAGCGGTCCAGGCTGAGGGTGGCCAGCAGGAAGAGGCCAGAGGAGTAGGACACCCCCCAGAGGAAATAGTAGAAGCGGCAGGCGGCCGTCCCCAGCGGCCAGTGCCCGCCATGCTGGATCTCCATGATCTGGAAGGCCGCTGCCGCCAGGAACAAGAAGTCAGAGAGAGCCAGGCTGAGCAGGAGCAGAGCAAGCCGCGTGCCTGCGCCCTGCCGGGCCTGCGAGCCAGCCAGCCACGCCATGAGCCCGTTGGCCGGCAGCCCCAGGAGCAGCAGGGCCACCAGGAAGACCATGTCCCAGCCGCCCTGGGGGTAGTCCTCGTCGTCGAGCTCTGTGCGGGGCCAGTGACCGGGGGCACCCAGGCTGGCTTCCATAGCAGTGTCTATCTGGGGTCCCCAGTGTCTGACTGGACATGGAGTGGGCACCTGCTGAATCAATGAAGGCATGAATGACTGAAAAGGAGAGAGAGGATGCTGAGCATCTCTGTGAAAGTCGCTGTCCCTCTCTGGGCCATCGTCATCACCTTTGGGGTGGTTAGCCTTTGCCAGGGACTTTAAAGAGGTTACCTTACCTAGTCTTCCTGCAATCCATCCTACAGGTAAGCAGAGAAAGGTGCAGAGGAAGGGGACTTATGCAAGGTCTGAGATAGGAATGTGGGCACCAGGACTCTATAGTTATTTTGCTGCCCAGAATCCCGCTGCGTCCACGCACACCAAGCCAGAGGCTTTCAAATTCATTTCAATAAGATACTATAGCAGAACTCCTATGTGAACTAAAAGGGTGTGCTCAGGTTAAAGGAGGGAGAGCACCCTTAGAACTCCAGGGAACACAGTGTAAAAACCACTTGGGAAATCCCTAGTGGTCCACTGGTTAGGACCCGGCCTTTCCCTGCTGTGGGCCTGGGTTCAGTCCCTGGTAGGGGGACTGAGATCCTTCAAGCTGCATGGTGTGGCCAAAAGAAAACAACCCCAAGTGGTCAAAGCATCGCAGGCTCCTTTTTGTCCGTATCCTGGGTTCAAGAGTTTGAGATTCAGACTTCCTTGGTGGTCCAATGGTTAAAGATCCACGCTTTCATTGCAGGGGACAGGGGTTCAATACCTCGTAGGGGAACTAAGATTCTGCAAGCCATGTGGTGCAGCCAAAACAAGCAAAGATTCCAAAGGGAAAGGCTTAGGGTCCCCTGGGCCCAAGAATGGACAAGGAGTCTGGGGCCGGGGCGGGAGGGCTCCCTTGCCCCCTGGGGTTACTCATTAGAAAAGGGGGTAAGGGGCTCAGTGGCGCAATGAGGATGAGGGTGGCTGAGTTCCAGGAAGCCTGCTGCCCTCACCCTGCCTCCTTAGTGGGGGGAGGGAGGCTCCCGCTGAGGTGGAAAAACCAGATGTCCCGGAAATCCTGGGTCCTGCCTGCGGCTCATAGCTCAAGCCGTCTGACCTTTAGCCTGTGGTCTCCCCACCCCCAGGGTCCTTACTCAGGCAGACTCTACTCTGCAAGCTCCAGTCCTTACTGGATCAGAGCCCAGGGCACCCCCTGAGGCTCTAACTGGCAAGGCCTGGCTTACCTGTGAGGTGCAGGCCGCTGGCTGGAAGGAGCAGAGGTGTCTGCCTGCCCAGAGGTCCAGTCGTCCACACAGCCCCACGCCAGGGCCTGCTGCATGGTGCCCGGCGGCACTAAGGCTGCTGGCATGAAACCCAAGCTGAGAGGACATCAATCTTTCATGGGGCTGCTCGCTGGGGAAACCCTAACCCCAGCCCAGTGGGGCCAAGTGACCAGCCAGGGCCCCCTATCCTTGACCGGGCCAGATGGCCGAAAGCCTGGGCCCCTCCAGCTCTGAGCACGCTCTGGGTCCCCCAGGGTGCGGCTCCTCTGATGTCACCCCTGTGACCCTCAATCACCTGTGATTCCAAGCCCCTATGATCTGGCCTCTCTTCCTTCCTTTCACACACCCCTGCTCCGGTCGGGATGTTGCCCTCTCTCCCACCTCCCACCTTTGTACACACTCTTCCTCCTGCCTGAGATGCTTCCCCATGTCCTGTGGTAGCTGAGTCCTGCTCATGTCAGACAACTGGGCTCTCTGACGCTTCAGCAATACTGCTCCCACTTTATAGATGAGGCAGCTGAGACTTAGAGAGGTGAGTCTGCTGAGTCTCTCAGCTCATGAGTGGCAGAGCTGGAGCCCGAAGCTCACTGCGGCCACTCTGTCCTGGCACCCGTGTTGCCGAGGATGGTTCCCTTGACTGACCGGCTCTGCCTACTGGATACCCGCAGGCAGAGGGCGGGATTAGGGCCTGGGCTGCCTGACTCACTTACCCTAATCCCCCTCAGGGCCCCATCCCTGGTCATCAGCCCTCGGGGAGCAGAGTAAAGCAGCTTTATGGGTCCTGAGAAGCAGGGGTGCTCCCTGGTGCCGCTTCTCTGAGCCCTGTCACCCCCTCCACATGGCTGAAGAGCAGGGGAGGGGGCGCCACGGCCCAGACCCAGCCCCCAGACCACAGAAACACCCCGTGGAGGTCCTGGCTTCCAGTAGTGGCGCTGAGGGGCCCCCCTTGACAAGGAAGAGAAGCAGCAAGAGGGAGAAGGGGCTCCGAGGGTCCCGGAAGGGCCCCAGCATCTCTGGGGAGCAGACCCCCATGCAGGGCCCCGAGGCCCCGGGGAGCAGCAAGAACCCCTCCAGGACCGGAGAAGGGCAGGAGGGGCCCATCCCCTTGGCCCCGGGGCCGGCTCCTCGTCGCCAGTCCCACCGGCACCGTCCTGGCCCCCAGCACGATGCTGCTCAGAAGACGTACGGGCCCCTGCTCAACCGCATCTTCGGGAAGGTCAGGTGGGCCCGGGCCAGGGTTGGGGGGTCTGGGGATGGGGTTAGGACTCGTGGGCTCAGGTTCAGCCCACCCTTCCCCTAATACTCGGGCCTCCTCCAGTTTCTGCTCCAGACTCAAGAGCTGGACTGTGGGGGCAGGGTTTCTGCAGCTGGGGGGCAGCCTGGGCAATGGGTGGAGCTAGACAACTAACCCAGGGGTCTGTGGCAGCTCAGGGCCCCCAGGAGCAGGAAGGGGGTCACCTCTTCTCCTGGGACTTCAGCTGCCTTCTCCTGCCTTTGTGGGACGGGCCCTGCCCAGGCCACCGTGGCCCGGGGCTGGAGGAGGAAGGCTGGCCAGAGCCCCGACCGGCCCCGGGGACATGCTGGTCTATGCCCCTGCAGGACCGAGAGTTGGGCCCCGAGGAGCTGGATGGTGAGTGGCCCTCGCTGGAAGCGGCGGGTGGGAGATGTCCCAGAGCCTGGCTGGCTGGCTGCCTGAGCCTGACCTCCCTCCCCTGCAGAGCTTCAGGCGGCCTTCGAGGAGTTTGACACAGACCACGATGGTTATATCGGCTACCGGGACCTGGGCGAGTGCATGCGGACACTGGGCTATATGCCCACCGAGATGGAGCTCATCGAGGTCTCCCAGCACGTCAAGATGCGGAGTCAGTGCTTGACCCCGCCTCCCCGGGGTGGGGCGGGGCGGGTGGGCGGAGCTACCTGGCTTTGCCGCAGGGGTCCTTTCCCAGCCTTAAGGTTCCCCAACCGAAGGGTGTTGGGTGGTGGCTCTGGCACTCAGACAGGGGTGATGGTGGAGTGAGGGGGGTTGGGTGGCAGTTTCCAGGACAGTTTGATGACATTGGCCCCAAGACACGGAGGGTAGGGGGACTAGGAAGGCACCGGGTGCTCCATGAGAGGCCCACGGGACTCAGGTTGGGGACCCCCATCTCTGACTGAGATAAAACGGTCCATGCTGGTACCTGCCACCTGGACTGTCTCTGCCTCTCTTTGATCATCCTGAAAAGTCTTTTAAGGTTTGTTGGTGAGGCCGAGCGGGACAGAACCCTGGCCACTCTTTGCGATTAAATGTCTGACGGGCAGCCCTTGTGTATCAATTCAATTCAGTTGCTCAGTCGTGTCCGACTCTTTGCCACCCCATGAACTGCAGCACGCCAGGCTTCTTTGTCCATCACCAACTTCTGGAGCTTATTCAAACTCATATCCATCACGTCAGTGATGCCATCCAACCATTTCATCCTCTGTTGTCCCCTTCTCCTCCCACCTTTAATCTTTCCCAGCATCAGGGTCTTTTTCAATGAGTTAGCTATTTGCATCAGGTGACCAAAGTACTGGAGTTTCAGCTTCAGCATCAGTCATTCTAACGAATATTCAGGACTGATTTCCTGACTGGTTGGATCTCCTTACAGTCCAAAGGACTCTCAAGAGTCTTCTCCAACACCACAGCTGATTTATCAAATATCAGGTTCCTTTCATCCCAGGACACCAGCAAATTTTTTTCCTTTACAGTTCCCAAAATGGGATGTGATTTACAATTGATGTGAATATTTAGTGTCATGCCTCTTTCTTTCTCCCGAAGCTTTTCATGGACCATTGGTGCTTTTTATAATTGATGGCCTCTTAGAATCCAGGGACTACCGGTGTATGCTTCTAAGGTGTTTTTACTGCTACCTGTGGGGTTCTGGCACTTTACAGTCATGAACTCCAACCGCAATAGCACCCTGTCCTCCAATGGGGAGGCAGGTCCAGCGAGTCATCCGAGGTCATAGCATCAGTGGGAGAGCGGGTGAGGGGCTGGGGTCCCTCCTTGGGCCCCAGTCCTTACCACTGTGACCCTCTGCCTGGGTCTGCAGTGGGTGGCCGCGTGGACTTTGAGGAATTCGTGGAGATGATGGGCCCGAAGCTGAGGGAGGAGACGGCGCACATGCTGGGGCTGCGGGAGCTGCGAATTGCCTTCCGCGAGGTGCGGGGGCCCCCGTGGGCCGGTGGGTGGGTGGGTGCCGGGTGGCATCCTTCCTGGCCTCAGGAGACAATGGGACCCTCAGCCTCTGGAGGCCCCGAGCCCTGCAGCTGGTGGGACTAGGACTGGGAACGGGGCTGGAGAGGGTTTGGGTGACTCCTGGCTTGGGGGTAACCTAGGAGGACTTCCCCGGGGGCAGGGGGTTCACGGCCTCAGTCTGGGAGGAGGAGGAGGGTTTGGATGGAGGAAGTGGGGGTGTCCAGGCAGCGGGCGCAGGAAGAGGGTAGGAGGGCTGAGTCCTGCCGGAATCGCAGTTTGACAGGGATAGGGATGGGCGGATCACGGTGGCAGAGCTGCGGGAGGCAGCACCGGCTCTCCTTGGGGAGCCCCTGGTGGGTCCTGAGTTGGACGAGATGCTCCAAGAAGTGGATCTCAATGGGGACGGCACCGTGGACTTTGACGGTGAGCTTCCTCCCAGACCAACCCCGATCCTTCTGGCTCATGGGGCGAGCCCAGTTCCTCCTGGGATCGATGACCTGGACCGGCTCAAGCCCCGCCCCTTCTCTCCTGCAGAGTTCGTGATGATGCTGTCCCGCCACTAAGGCTCCTCTGGTCCCAGACACACCAGCAAGGTTCAGGATGCACGTCCTCCCTGGGAGGCCCCAGAATGAAAGAGATCCAGCAGCCCCTGGGCTTCTGCTCTGACAACCTCTGGCTGGAGAGCTGGCTTGTGATGTCACCTGCCCACCCTCATCCTGGCCTCCCTTCCACCGGAGTGGCCTGGAGGAAACCTGCCCTCAACAGCCTGTCATTCCCTAGTGTGACAAGGTTTGACTCTCTCCAGCGCCTTGGGAGGTAGGGAGCTCCCTGCCATCAGCAGCATTCAGAGATGGGGCAGTGTAGGGGGTGGTTCTGGTAAAATGGGGAACTGAGAAAGGTGGCTGGACTCCTCTCACTCCTTATATGTGGAAAAAAAATTTTTTAAGCTGAACTTGAAAGACAGGGATGATCCCAGGTACCAGAGACAAAGAGAAAATCCAAAGCTGAGTGGTGGGAGGAATCAGAGGCTGTGGGGGCTTCAAGGGTGGAGAGGTTTGGGAGTCTGGGCTCAGACACCCAGGAGGGATCTGTAAGAGGCTGGGGAGCAGGCCATGACCTCCGTACATTCCAGGGTCTCAACAGGCTACCCTGTTCTTGAAAAGGGGGCCAAAATATACTGCTACCCACAAGCCTGAGAAAGTGACGAGGTGCAGATGTTCAACCTTGAGTGGAAAAAGTTACCCCAGTGAACCTGAACCTGAAACTCAGGTCTGCATGTCAAGCAGGAGTGTGGTCTATCTCTGTGGTGTGAAAAGCAGAAGAAATAGGGAAAAAAAAAAAAAAAAAACAACTGCTGAGAAAGACACTCTTTCAACCCAGGGCACATAAGCCTTTGAAAAAAAAAAACCAAATACCCCTGTCACGTCTGAAGATGAACTCATGACAAAGGATGACAAATCACAAAAGGAAACAAGTCACCACGAGGAAGATGCAGCAGACACAGTAAGCGTGAGAGGAGTCCGCGCTCCAAAGTGGGGACATAAAACACTCTGAAAGAGACCGCGAAGTAAACGCAAACGCAAACAAAACTGGGGCCAAATCAACAGGAGAGACCCTTATCCCTAAGAGCGTGGTATGAAAGCTGAATAGAAAGATTAAAAAAAAATAACCCAATAGAACGTCTCAAAATAGAGGGTATGGCCATTGGAATGAAAAAAAATCAAGGGATAAATTAAACAGATTGGACACAACTTAAGATTAATGAACTGGAAGCTTTATCTGAGAAATCTCCCATCGGTAGCATTGAGGGATGAATGACAGAAAATACTAAAGAGCAGTTAAAAGTTAGGTGAAAGAGTAGAGTGAAAAAGCTGGCTTAAAACTCAACATTCAAAAAACAAAGATCGTGGCATCCAGTCCCATCATTTCATGGCAAATAGATGGGGCCAAAATGGAACCAGTGGCAGATTTTATTTTCTTGGGCTCCAAAATCACTGTGGATGGTGACTGCAGTCATGAAATTAAAAGACACTTGCTCCTTGGAAGAAAAGCTATGACAAACCCAGACCCTGAATTAAAAAGCAGAGACATCACTTCGCCAACAAAAGTCTATGGTCAAAGCTATGGTCTTTCCAGTCATCATGTACGAATGTGAGAGCTGGACTGTGGTGCTGGAGAAGACTGTTGAGAGTCCCTTGGACAGCAAGGAGATCAAACCAGTTAATCCTAAAGGAAATCAACCCTGAATATTCACTGGAGGGACTGATGCTGAAGCTGAAGCTCCAATACTTTGGCTACCTGCTGTGAAGAGTTGGCTCACTGGGAAAGACCCTGATGCTGGGAAAAATTGAGGGCAAGAGGAAAAGGGGGTAACAGAAGATGAGATGTTTGGATGGTGTCGCTGACTCAGTGGACATGAGTCTGAGCAAACCCCAGGAGACAGTGAAGGACAGGGAAGCCTGGGGTGAAGGACAGGAAGTGCAGTCCATGGGGCTGCAAAGAGTCAGACACGGCTTAGCTACCGAACAACAACCACCACAATCATTAGGAGTCCCAGAAGAAGAAAATGTAGAAAATGGGCACAAGGCAATATTCAAAGAGATGATGGTTAAAAATTTTCCATAAAGACATCCACAAAGACAAGGGCCCAGACTGAAGGAGCACATTGGAGCTGGAGAAGGATAAATAAAAGGAAATGTATATCTAGATGCATCCCAGTGAAACTGCAGAATACAAAAGGAAAATCTTGTAAACAACTCGAGAGAGAAGTCCGGTTACTTACCAAGGATTAGCAACTAGACTCTCCAAAGACTCTTTTTTTTTTCTTGACAACAGTAGATGCAAGAGGAAAATGGAATAAATTGGTCAGTGTGCAGAAGAAAAGGAAGTGCCTGCTGAGCAGCCTACACTTAGCGCATCTTATTCAAGAATGAAGATGAACTATAAACTGTCTTCAACAACCCAAGGCAGAAAGGGTTTCTCACCCACAAACTCTTGTTGAAGGGATGGCTTCAGTAAGAGGAAAATTCAAGGCAGAGTGTGCACTAAATAATAGTCAGGGAAGAAACCAGTAAACGTCCTGGTAGCTCTAAAGAAGCATTAACTATACAAAAAAAATAATTGGGGGGGATTTTAAAACAAGGAGGGACTAAAAATTAGACAAAAATAAAATGGAAGGTCGGAAAGAATGTTTTAGATATGCTGAAACCTTTTTCTTGTTTTTCCTAGAGTAGAAAGATTCATTGAGATTTTGCTAATGATGTAAGGGTAACCACCAGTATAACAGAAATAGAGGTAGAATGTTCCATTCTCAACAGTTTAATCAATAGAGGAGGAAAATGGAGAAAGTGAAGAATTCTTGACTAAGCTAGTAGAAGTCTGGGAAAGAGGAAAAAAAGCAAAGAAAAATCTACAGAAAACATTAAAACAGAAGGTAGAAATAATTCTTTAAAAAATTACAATAAGTATAAGCAAGTTAAGTGTTTTTTTGGTTAAAAGTTGGAGTTTCAGTCCCAGAAGAAAACATCAGTATTAGACTAGGGTCCCTGTCAGTGATGGAGACCCCAAACAACAATACCTTAAGCTGGATGGACATTTATTTCTGTCACAGAAAGAGTCTTAGTTGAAATCGAGCTGTATGGTCTTCAGGCACTTAGGCTTCTTCTGCTGGCTGCTCTGCCATTCTGAGGATGTAGCCACATTTGTTGGTTTCCCACGTGTCAGAATGGGAGCAGAAACAAAGAAAGGGAGCAATCAACCTGAACCACTTATACCCCCAGGGCTCTGCACTTGGGACAGCTGGTTGCAAAGGATGCTGGGAAATGCAGTCTTTATTCTGGGGGACCTTGTGCCCAGCTAGAAACCAGAGGTTCTTCTACTACAAGGGCAGAGAGCAGATCTCAGAAAGCAAATACCCAGGCTCTTCCCCACAGCTGAGTGCACATAAAAGAGACACATTCAAAGCATAATAACAACTAAAAGGCTGAAACTGACAGCTTGGGAAAAGGATTGACTAGTGTTCTTGCCTGGAGAATCCCAGGGACGGAGAAGCCTGGTGGGCTGCCGTCTATGGGGTCACACAGAGTCGGACGCGACTGAAGTGACTTAGCAGCAGCAGCAGCAGGAGAGAATTAACCAAGAGAAAGCTAGTGTGACTACAAAGTGGACTATGGGGGGTAAAAGCGTCAGGGGTAAATGGAGTTACAATTCACTAAGGAAATCTGATGTTCTTAAGCTGCGTGCAACTATTAATGCACTTTCCAACTAAAAAGAGTTTGGAGAGTCATTATTTCCTGAGGTTTAACCAAGAGAAAGCTAGTGTGACTACAAAGTGGACTATGGGGGGTAAAAGCGTCAGGGGTAAATGGAGTTACAATTCACTAAGGAAATCTGATGTTCTTAAGCTGCGTGCAACTATTAATGCACTTTCCAACTAAAAAGAGTTTGGAGAGTCATTATTTCCTGAGGATGGTGTTGCTGTCAGTCCAATTTGGATTACATAAACTAACTAGCAAAGATCAAGCACATTGGTCACATTAAAACTTTAAACCTGTGTTCTGTCGACACATTCATATGAACCAACGGTTGGCATCCTTTTTCCGTGAAGGGCCAGATAGTAGAGTTTAGGCTTTGCGGACCATACGATTTCTGTTGTTCTTTATAGTAGTTTGTATGGCTGAGCAGCCAATGTCAATATCCAAGTGTGGCTGTGTAGGGAATTTGACAAATAATAGTTAATTGAACGCAACTGACTGACACCAAAATTTGAATTTCATAAACTTCTTTGTGTCACAAAAGCTTCTTATCCTTTGGCTTTTCCCCAGCCATTGCAAAACTGTGGAAACCATTCTTAGCCAGGGCCTCTATCGGGCCTGTGAGGTATGGCTTGCAGATTCCTGAAGCAGTCTTTTTATTTTGGGCTGTGCCAGGTCTTAGTTGAAGCATGGAGGCTCTCTCCCACATGGTGTGGCCTTCCAGCTAGTTGTGGTGCGCCGGCGTAGTTGCCCTGCAGCATGTGGGGTCTGAGTTCCCTGATCAAATCCGCATCCCTTGCACTACAAGGTGCGTTCTTTGCCAGTGGACCACCAGGGAAATCTCTGAGGTAGTCTTATGGAGAATCACCACTTCTGGTTAGAGAAAATATCCTAACAGAATCACTTAAGACTGTCAAGTGACGAATGAGCATGGCAACAACTCCACAGTAATTGCTTATTTGCCCACTTTCAATGAATGGTTCTCATAACTTTTCTTTTCCCACGTTTGTTTTGATTGTATCTATTGAAATGTAATGTTCTGATTAGTCTGCTAACACAAACTATGGGCTTTTATCTTACTAAAGCATTGGCCCATAATACATTAGAAATGAAAACTGGTCCTTTACCTCCAGCTAACTTGAGCATCACTCGTTTAGGAGTTCCTGCATCTAACTGGTGCCCTTCAAAGTGCCTTGATTGGTGGCTGAGAGTGGGAAGTCTGGGTTGGCCAGATCAGATGTGAGAGCAGGGGCCTTGGTGTTCATTCAACAAAATCACAGAAATCTAAAGGTACTGTCCTGGCTGCTGCAGACGCAGTAGAGGCCACGTCAGACCAAACGCCATCTTAGCGGCACTCATGCTTTACTGGGGGTGGAGGACTGTGAACACGATGACAAACGGGGTCTACTCGGCCCACACTCATTCGGCCAGTTGGTTAGCTGGGGACCATGCCGGCTTGCTGACACCCCTCCCGCTCGTCACAGAAGCCCTGGGTTATGTTCCTGACTCTGCCCTTGGCTGACCCAGTCTCTCTGGGCCTCGGTTTTCTTGGAGGATGACCAGAAATAACCTGTGTTAAGTGCTTAGCACACAACCTGGTGCTTTCTAAGAGTCTGATAAATGGCAGCTATTATGATCTCAGATTTCAGGGTGCTCAGATTGTTTCCTGGTTGAGATCCGGAGATGCTTGGTCCTTCCAAAATTCTGCCATGGTCTGTTTCCAATGTTCTGATTCTAACAGTCTTTGATCATTGAGGCTTTCTGTCATACAGGCCCTGCTTCCTATGTCCTTTGCCCCTGCTTTTCCCAACCCCTGGGCCTGGGAAGTAGGGCAGTGGGTGGAGGAGTCTGGGCGCCTGCCTCCTGGTGGCCCACATTGGGAGCTGGCCGTGGCAGCCCAGGGCCCCAGAGCCAGGCTGGAACCAGGATACCAGCCTCCAGGCCCCAGGCCTGCGTCACCAGATTGGCCCTGGCCAGGGCCGGGAGGAGGAGGAAGCGGGGGGAAGGCACCAGTGCTGCCCCTCTGAGTGGAGACCCAGCAGGACCAACTCAGCTAAGGGCCGGGAGAGCCTTCTCCAGGCTTGCAGGGCAGAAGAGCTCAGGCCCAGCTCTGCTGCTAACGAGCTGTGTGACCTTGGGCGAGTCTTGGAGCATCAGGGCTCTATGTGTACCATAGGGAGGAACAGTCCCAGAGCCCTTCAACCCCATGGTCAGTCCTTCCCTTAGCCTTTCTGGGAGGGGGCTGTGGCCAGCCCGGTGGGCCGCTGGCAAGTAAAAAGCCAACTGTGGGCTGAAATTAAGCACCGCTTTTATTAGCACAAAATATCACCAACCCAGCAACCCCAGGGCCTGAGAATAAGTTAAGGCACAGAGAGGGAAGGGGCGACTTTCCCAGGCTCAGGTAGTGGCCCGAGACCCACACGCCCCAACCTTCCTAAGCAAACTCCCGAGAGGTCTAGGGGGCTTGAGGGTCCCGGCGGGGCTTTTCTCTTGAGATGAGGGAACCGAAACCGGGCGCGGACCCCGGAAGCGCCCCTCTAGGGATGCGAGGAGGCCGCACACACTGGGGCCTCTCGGCGCTGACGCTGGATCCCGCCGTCTACCGCCGGTTGCTCACTTCTCGAAGTAGGGCAAGTAGAAGAACTGGAAGCCCCGGTGACCCTTGACGGCGCAGTAGATGAAGATCACGTGGTAGACTACAGGGCGGGGCCTGTCAGTGGCGGGCCCCGCCCACAGCCTGCCCAGGGCCCCGCCCCGCCACGCCCCTATCCCGCCCACTCGCACCTCCTGGGACCAGCAATAGGAAGCCCGGCACGAAGAAGATGGCGCTGGAGACACCTGCGGGAGGGGAGGAGGGGTCGGGTCGGGTCAGGGCAGGGAGGCTCCCGAGCTGGCTCAGTGCTTGGGCAACTCTCTCTCCGAGGTCAAAGGAGCCGTTTCCTGCCGGGAGGGTGCTGACCGCCGGAGGAAGTGTAAGGGCTTGCCAAGGACCCCTGGGCACAAGAGGGGACTGAGCGCTGCCTGCGGGGATTGGAGGGGCCGCTCACCTGGCGAGGGGGCCACCTCCAGTCCCACGCCGGTCAGGATCAGCACTGCACACAAACGGAGCCGCGAGGGTGAGGGCAGGCGCCGCAGGAGGCAGAAGCTGGTGGCTGGGTGGGCACCTCCACCCGCAATCTCCCACATGGCTTAGGTCTGAGGAATGGTGTCCCCCACCTAAGCTGAAGGCCCCCTGGGTAGAGAACCTCCAGGGGAAGCTCACCAAGCTGTTTTCAGGGCAGGACACCTGGCGGGCCCTGGGAAATGTCCGTGAAAGGACATTCTTGTGTGCTCCTTGGTGTGGCTCCTTTAGTCAGTCAGCAAACACTTATGGAATTTAACTGCTGAGTGCCTGGTACTGGGAAGCCCACCGGGAACAGCGGATGAGGTCTCTGCCTCCAGGCCCTTCCAGAGTGGAGCAACCAACAAGAACCTCCAAGCGACAACCCCTGTGACCAGGCAGCTCAGGAGCCTGGGGAATCAGAGAGGGCTCCTTGGAGGCAGTGGCATCTAAGCTGAGCAGGGGTAGCAGTAGCAGTCACCATTTAGTCATCTTTTACCAGGTGCTACCAGGCACTGGGCTAAGGGTGTTACATGCAATGCCTTGTTTAATTGTCACCTTGATTGAATGAGATAGGTATTATCATCCCCATTGAAGAGGAAACTGAGGCACAGAGTTTGGGGGGGCAGGCGGAGTAACTTGTCCCTGGCTGTATTTGGGAAGGTGGAGGTAATCTGACTTCAGAGGCTTTGTTCTGGGCATTCCACATGCACAAAGGGAGAGCAATGTTCCAGATGGGGGAACAGCCTGGAGTCTGGAGGAACTTTCTAGGAACTTCCAGCTTTTGGGGAGACTGGAGAGGCAAGGTCCAGGTTTCAGGAGTTTGGCAGGGCCTATAGGCCCTGGAGAGGGATGTGGACTTTGGTTAATGGAAGCGGAGGAGATCATGGCTGGATTAAATTTTCAGATGCTGAGAGAGTCCGGGGTCCCCAGTTATAGGATGGGATAGGCATGGAGATGGGGAGCTGGACTCTGCAGCCCTGAAGATGCGGGGGTACAACACAGAGGCTTGAAGGACCACCATGGACTGCTGTGTGGTTTGTGTCCTGCACAGAACACTTCAAAAAGGATGAGATGCGGCTGAAATTCACTCTCGGTGTCCTGGCTCATGGCTGTGGGCTCTGCCCACTCAGAAGAGGCATCTTTTTCTAATTCCTCTTTCTAATTTATGGGTTCTGGCGGCCCACAGGCCTGGCAATGTCACTGATGTGGGTTTAAATCCCAGCTCATCTACCTCCCAGCTGTGACCTTTCACCTGTGTCCTTATTTTTGAACTGGGATAGTAATAATGTTTGCCCTGTTGGATGACGAGGATAAAATGAGGTAAGGCAGGTAGCCAGTGTGACTTGCAAGTGTTGGGAAGGTGGCAGCTCCCTCCCCTGCACACTCACCCAGAGCTGAAGCAAGGATGCTGCCCAGCTTTCCTGCTAGGGGGCTCTGACCTTCCTGGAGGATGGAGAGCGGCTGCCACAGCTGGGCCCACGTTATGGGCTCTTCTTGACCCCAACCCTAGATTCTTTCAGGGGGACCCTGATTCCTCAGCCCCACAGAATGAGGAGAAAAGGAGTCAAAACATCTGGCTCTGGTTTCTCCCTGCTCTGGGCCTCAGTTTCCCCATCTGAGTAATGGGTGCAGGGGAGAGGTCCTTGTCAGCTCACAGACTCCAGAGGAAGGGAACTGACAGGTACCCTGTGGATTGGGCTGGCAGGATACTCCACAGTCCTGGCCCCTGGGCCGGGCATATCCTTGCTCACCTGCCCCTACATTTAGGTTCTGAGTCGTGGCCCTACCTCTCACTTGCTGTGTGACCTCGGTAAGGAAGCCCACCCTGCACCTGGTTCAAAGTAGACACAGAATAAATAGTAGCTATTACTTTCTCTTCCCTAATGGATTAAACAGACTGGAAAAAAAAAAAAAAAAGGAAAAGTTTGGCGCATGGAACCAGGTTCCATTTTCAACTATGTGTGATTTCTTGGCTGTATGACCAGGAGGCTGCACCTGCCCCTCCCAAGGCCTCAGCTTCCTCATCTGTAAAACGGGGGTGGGGTCATGCCAGCCAGCTGCCTCCTCAGGGTGCTAAGTGGTTCACGAGGGGTACAGAACCTGAGCAAAAGGAGGGTGGAGCCCTGATGGGGGTAGGCAGGGCACTCACCCAGCCCCAGCAGGAGAAGCAGGAAGGAGGCCAGCACTACCCGGTGGTTCTTCTGGATCAAAGGGTGCTGAGTCCAGCTGGATAGCAGCAGAGCAGGAAGAGTGTGGACACGGTGACAGGAGGCCCACCTCCTCCGGTGGGCACCCTCCCCCGCCTGGAGCACCGCGGGGGAGTAGCCGGGGCTGCCTGTGTGGGGGCAGGGGCCACTGGTGGGGATCAGCGCAGAGTCTCACCTGCAGCACGCATTGTAGGAGCGCTGAGTGCTGCTGCTGATGCTGCTAAAGGACCACTGGGAGCTGCGGATGGATGTTCGGCCAGAATCCCTGCAGGACGAGTGGGCCCAGTGAGGGGACAGGGGAGGTGAGGAAAGGGACCCTTTGGGACAGGAATCCTGATGACGTTGTGGGGGATGGTGTGGAGACTGGGGCCGGGTGTTCCTCCAGGAGAGGGGACACTGAGAGAGGACCGGGGTGAAGAGGAATTCAAGGGCTGGGGGTTTCTGCAGGATAAAGAGCCTGGTGAGGTGGGCGGGCAAGGTTGGCACTAGGGCAGGGTGCAGGACAGGGACCCCACGCAGGGGTCTCTTTAGGACAGAGATGAGCGAGGTGAGGTGCACGACTGAGCAGGGCCTGGGGACGGGAGCAAGAAGCATGGGGCTAGGAGTACGCGGCGGGTCCCCACCTGGCCCTGACCTGGTGCTGACTCCCCCATCCGGCTCCGGAGAGGCCTGGGCTCCATCCTCATCGTTCTCCAGATTCTATTCCAGAACACAGGGCTCAGAGGGGTTACTGGGCTCAGGCCCTTCCTCACTCCCCTCTGGTGGAGAGGAAGAAAGGGAGCCCACACAGCTGTTTGCCTGGCCGCTTGACAGCTGCTCCCTCCGCCCTCCCCGCCAAACGGGTTTGGGTTTGGTGATTCACAGAAACTGAAACCCAGGTGGGAGTATGTGCTGGGGGCTTTGGCAGGGAGGAGCCAGCAGGAGCCAGATCTCCCAAGCTTTGGGAGTCAGGGTGGAGGTGTCAGAATGGTATTTCGGGGGCTCAGTATGGAGGCCCTGGATTTGGGAGGCCAGGGAAGGGCAGGCCAATCGTTTCCAGGTTTGGGGCACAGGAATCTTGTCCAGGCTCCCAAGACAAGGAGTCTAGAGATGGTGGAGGGCTTCTGGAAAAAGGGGGATTTCCAGTTTAGTGGGAGCCACGGCACGGGCAAGGACTCAGGACTCACTCATCATGTGAGTCAGGGCCTTCAGCTCTGGAGGAAAGGATGGGGTGGGGACTTCCAGAACAGAACAGGGGGTGCTGGTACCCGTTGGATTATCTGGCCTGGGGCTCTCGGGGCTGCTTCTGAGTATGCACAAAGTTTGGTTCAAGTACAGAAGAGTTCCCCATCCCTGTGGGGTAAGGAGAGGGACGGTCAGTAGACAGGATGAATGGGGACTCAAGGTTGGGGTCTCCAGCTGGGGTGCGGGCGGGCTCCTGGGTGTGGGCTCTCCAATAGTGGCTGGGGGCTGAAATCAGAGCGGAGAGGGTCTGGGCACGGATCTAGATCAGTGGCCACCTCCCGAGGGCGGTCTCCAGCTCCGGCCGAGGCCTCTAGGCAGATTCTCGAGTTGGGGTTCTCCGGAGTCCGGCCTGGGGTCCGCCCAGACTCAGGCGAGGGCTGGGTGAGGTGGGCCGGGCGATTCACCTGGTAGCGCAGCCGGGACTGCTTGTCCTCGTCGGCCACCTCGAACCGGGCNTTCTGCGCTCAGCTTGCTTTATAGTCCAACTCTCACAACCATACATGACTACAGGAAAAACCATAGCTTTGACTAGATGGACTTTTGTAATGTAATGTAAAGTAATGTCTCTGCTTTTTAATATGCTGTCTAGGTGCAGATGTGGAAAAAGAGAGCTTATGTGGCTTGCACTGGCTTCCATGCAGCAGGCAAAGTGATCTTTTAAAACATATCTGGTCCTTTTCTGCCTGTGTTAATCTTCAATAAAACTTTTTTGTTTTTTAAATATGCTGCCAAGTCACTCCTCTGCATAAAACCATCGCTTGGTTTTTCGTTGTGATTAGAATAATACCTGAACTCTTGACTAAAGCCCACACAGAGCTCTGAACGGTTGCTGCCTATCTCTCCCAATCTCATCAAACCCCCTCTACTCCTCTTTCACCTCATTCAGCCACACAGGCCAAGCTCCTTCCACCTCAGGGCCTTTGCATGCGCTTTTTTCTATGCCAGCAAAGCACTTAACCTTGCTCTCTCACCGGGGTGCGGGTGGGGGGATTTTTTTCATCATGTGTGTCTCTGCTCTGATGTCGCCTCTCAGAGAAGCTGTGTCCGACTATGCAATCTAAAGTCAGTTTCCTATCACACAGCACTTACCTGAAATTATGTTGTTTTATACTGTCTTATTCAACACTGTCCAGAACAGCGTTTGGCACTAAATAGATCCTCAATAAATATTTGTGGACGACATGAACAAGCGCTTCACCCCCAGTTCCCAAATGCTTGCGAGCAGTAGGACTGGGATTCAAATGCAGGCTAGGGGGGCTCATGCTCCTCCATCCACCCACCCTCGTTCATCCTGTGACTCTGTGTACAGAGCTGGGTCAGTCCTGCACGGTGTCTGACACGCCATCACTGTGAACAAGGCCCGCCTTGCGTTACGAAGTAGTGAACTCGTCTTGAGTTATCTTCCTTCCTTCGCTCCTGTTTTTCCTCCTGCCTTCCGTGGGACCCCCACATCAGTGCGCTGCTTTGAATCCTGCCTGGGCCTCTGCTCCACGTGGCCTTGGCTAGGACGCGGGTGTGTTTCCAATTTACATAGTATCGTGTATAATACTCATTCTGTTGTTTACGTTTTTGTACTCAGCACTAAAGTTTTCCACCTTCCACCTTTTTGCTTCTAATTACATTCAGCATACCGTGTTGAGCATCCAGCACTTTTATTATCCACCACTGCCCTCAATGATATACGCATAGCTTAGCCTCAATGCCCCCATGACATAAGTCACTGTTGGGAACATCTTCACAATGTCCCCTTATGAAGAGTGGAAAAACCCCTCTTGAATAGAACTCCCAGGCCATAGGGTACATGCGTCACTGACTTCACAAAGTATCATGGATGGTCTCTTAAGTAGCTGCACAAATTTGCACTCCCACCATACAGGTTCCAGTTTTCTCTAGGCCCTCAGTATTCCAACTTTGTAATGACCGATTAAGCTAGATTTTTTGTGGGAGCTGTACACAGAGGCACATGGGATCTGTATACCCTGACCAGGCCCTCTGCAGTGGAAGCATGGATTCTTAACCACTGGACCACTAGGAAAGTCCCATGGCTGATGAACCTAAAGCTGGGCCTCTTTTTCATCTGGTGTCTCTGACAACAGGAGAATTTGAACAGCTCTTCATGCACATGTCAGTTCATGGTGGTTCCTCTTCTGCGAATCGTCTGTTCCTACCCTTCATCCATTTTTTCCTGTTGTGTTTCAAGCCTTTTTCTTGCTGCGTTGCATGTCTGTACATATCTAATTGTTAATCCCTTGCTGGTTTTTGTTGCATATATCGCCTTCCTGTTTGTCTTTGTCTCCTTACTTTGTTTAAGTTGCCCTCAAAGAACCATCCTCATTTTCGTATAGTCCAATCCATCAGGTTTGTCGCGCTGGAATTCCAGCCTTCTCTGCACTAGCTTTGGGATCTTGGAGGGCCGGGACTAGGTGGAGGGGAGTGAGGCACTCATCTTGGGTGACACCAAAAAACTCAGTAAGCGAAATCAACAATGTTTTAATACATTATTTTTAAATATTTGTTTGTTCAACTGTGTCATGCCTCAGTTGTGTGTACAGGGTCTTCATTGTGGGGTGTGGAACCTTTTCACTGCGTGTGGGCTCCAGAGATCCAGGGCCAAGCAGCTGTGAAGCTCGGGTTTAACTGCATGTGGGATCTTAGCTCCCTGACCAGGCATCAAACCTGTCCCCTGCACTGCAAGGCAGATTCTTCACCACTGGACCACGAGGGAAGTCCTTAATGCATTATTATTTTTTTTTTTAATAAAATTGCAGGTAAAAATATCAAAAACTTTGAACGATGAACAAAATATCAAAATTTTGAATAAAAATGGGATTAGATCTTACATGATCCCCTGTACCCTGGTCATGACCTTGCTTTGGGCAAGTTACATGACCTCTCTGTGCCTCAGTTTCCTCCTTTGTCAGGTGGGGCTAATAACAGTGTGTTTCCTTCTCAGGACATTAATTTAAGATTAAATTAGTACACAACCAGCAGCATAACACAGTGTCTGGCGCGTGTTAATACTTGATCAGTGTTAAGGATTAAAGCAATTCATGAGGCCCTTAACCCTGTAGTTTCTACCTTTGCACGGGGTAGAACAAGAAGACATCCAGATTTATTTAAATGTAGAGTGAGTTTGTTTCCTCAGCACTATCTACCAAACCATCAGTTCTTTCTCCTTCTGAACTGTGGTGCCATTTTTATCAGACATCAAGTATGTTGTTGCTAACATATATATCTATTTTAAGGTCTGATTTTGGTTCCTTTGGTTTGCTTGACTAATTCTCAGCCAGTACCATGTGCTTTTTATTACTATGGTTTGCCCTGCATTTTAATATGGCAGGGAAAGTCCCCTGCTTTGGTCATCTTTTTCAAATGTGATCTAGCTTTTCACAAACTTTTATTCTTCTACAAAAGTATTAAAAAAATCTTCTATAAATATCCTCCAAATTATCACTGAGGTTTCACTTAATTTTTAGATTAATTTCAGAAGAAATCACAGCTTTAAATGTTAAACTGTTCTAGTCATTAACAAGGTATGCCATTTCAGTTATTTGTATTTTCTTTTATGCTCTTAAAATTTTTTTTCTCCAAAAAGCTCTGAGCTGTGTTATTTCCTAAAAACTTTCTGAATTTTATTGATGTTTATTTTCTACTACCTTTTTTGGGCGGGTTATTGATAATCCCAAAGAAAGGCAGTGCCAAAGAATGCTCAAATTACCGCACAATTGCACT
>SJYX01002613.1:97177-148831 GCA_006410675.1 Oreotragus oreotragus
CACAGCCCGTTTCAGGCTCTTTTGGGCGTCTGCCCTTAGCCAAAATGGCGCCAGCTCGGAAGTTGCCGAAGTTCTAGAAGTTGCCGAAGCAGGTCCGGAAGCTGCCGAGCGAGTCCGGAAGTTGCCGAAAGAGAGCAGCGGGGAAGGAGGATGGCGGATATCATCGCAAGACTCCGGGAAGACGGGATCCAAAAGCGTGTGATACAGGAGGGCCGAGGAGCGCTCCCTGACTTTCAGGATGGAACCAAGGTTCGTGTCGACCCGCTTCCTCTTAATCTGTCGGTGGCGCGGTGCGCATGCGAGGCGGGAGGAGGCCTTAGGCGATAGAGTGCGCATGCCCAGACAGCAGTGGTCGGTGCCCCTACTGCTCACATGCCGAACTCGACGCTGATTGGCCTGGATTTAAGTAGAGGGTGAATTGGATGCCTGAGCTCCGCCCCCTGCCTTGGCCGAGTGGCTACATAGGTCAGGGAGGCCGTCAGTCATCAGTAAACATTTTGCGGGAGGTGAAGGGGTTGACCCCATTGCTGGCCCAGACCCAGCGCTGGAGAGCACCCCAGATGAGAAAGCTGGGCTCTGGGAGGAGCCCCTGGATTGCAAGGTTCAAGGTCTTCTATGGATGGAAGGGCCTTCTGAAAACGTAGACCAGCTCCCATTGCTTAGGTGGGAAAACTGAGGCCCTGGGATGCACAAACCCAGAGAACAGGCCAGGAGGTCGGGCCTACCAGACGAGAACCTTTTTGACAGCTTTCCTACTGCTCTTCGTGGCATTGGGTCGGGACAGATAAGGGCTAAGAAATAAAGAGCCTCCCATCTTCCTCCTTTGCACATCCAGGCCCCTAGCTCCAGCCTCTTCCACCCCTCCCCGCCCTAATAATGTACGTCTCCAGGCTTACCTCCTGCTCATGCAGTTCCTTCTTCTGGAGGGCCTTTCCCAGTTGTCACTTGTTTGTAGAGTAAGGGCTGCCTGGGGGCAGCCCCTGCGCCCAGCAGAGCAGTTACACAGAATGTGCATATTGAGCAAATGAGTAAAGATCCTGGCACTGAAAATGAAGTGACACATCTTGATGACTAGAACAGCTGAACATTTGAGACATGCTAGGGACACCCAAAGTAAGAGCTACTGTGCTGACAAGAGCTGTGCAGGGATGGCGAGGGTAAAGCTCCTAGCCTGGCTCGCAGGAGTGCCCTGAGGCAGAGCTGCGTACCCCTAGTGAGCAGTGATATATAGAGGGATGCTTCTGGAGATGAGGGAAGGGATGTGGATGAAGTTCCCCATGGGCTGGGGCGGGGGGTGGGGGGTGGTGGTGGCCTTGAAGAAGGTCTTGGCAAGGAAGATCTTGGATGGAACAGACACCAGTTGGAGAAAACACCAAAAATAGTGATGATCTGTGAACAATGACACCAAAAGAATAGGGACAAATACATTAAAAAACAATCGCCGGCATTGATTGAGGGTTCACAAGAGCATGGTGCTCAGTGCTTCACAGGTTTATTTGCTTTCATTCTCATGAGGTGAGGTAAGTACTGTTGCTAACTCCATTTTACTGATGCGGAAATGGAGTTCAGAGGGGTGGCTAGGGGAAAGAATGTGGGTTCCTCTAACCATATCCTGTGGAGGGTTCAGTCTCAAGACTTCACTCACCCTGAGATGATCTCATCCAGGCTCGTGTCTTTTAAGAAACTCTCCACCCATGCCTGGACCACTCCCAAATGTCTGTGTCTAGCCTTCCCTCCCCCTTAAAGTTGATATCCATTTCCCTACTCACTGTCTCCACCTGGATGTCTCCTTGGCAACTTAACCTGCTCCCCTTGACCCTCTCATCTCAGGGTAGGGCCCCTCCAGCCTTTTGGTTGCTCAGGCCAAAAACCTCCCAGTCTCCATGCCTCCCCCTCCTGTTCTCAGACACCCCCCAGAAGATCCTCAAGATACACTCAGAATCTGACTGCTTCTACCACTCCCACATGGTCCAGGCCGCCTTAGTCTCTCCCCTGGGTTATTCCAGCAACGTCTTAACTCACCTCCTGCTTCTGTCTTCCCGGCTCTCCCACCTGTCTCATTCCCGCAGCAGCAGAACCAGCATCAGATCATGTCCCTCCTCTGCTTGGAGCCAGCCGGTGGCTTCCATTTCAGAGTGAAAAACCAAAGTCCTGACCATGGGCTTTAGGCTCTGTGGGGCCCCTCCCTGCTGGCCTGCTGGCCCGTGAGGCACCACGCCTCCCCCTGGTTCAGTCTGCTGCCGCCTCTGCGCTGGCCTTCCGCTTTGTGAACACACCACGCACTGCCCCTCTGCAAGGCCTTTGTACCTACCTGCTTTCTTTGGCCAAGAAATTTCCCACCCCTTCCTACCTCGGCATCTGTCTGGCTTGCTTCTCCTGTACTCCCTTCAGGTCTCTGCTTTCTCTCTCTTTCTTTTTTTTGGAGGGGGGCGGGGCCACACAGTGCTGCTTGCAGGATCCTAGTTCCCTGACCAGGGATCGAACCTGAGCCCCAGCAGTGAAACTGTCAGCTCCTAACCACTGAATTGCCAGGGAGTTCCTTCAGTGACTCCGGCTCCCTGAACTCGCTGTGCCTTATCCTGCTGCATTTTGATGTCTGATCCATAGCACTTCGCTCCCACCTCACAGAGCGTGTTTTGTTTGAGGCCCGTCTCTTTCCTTTAGAAGTTCCCTGTGACCTCCACGGGGGCAGGGGCTTTTGTCTGTTCTGCCAACTGCCAGGCCTAGCACAGAGCTCAGGCATGTAGTTGTTGTTTAGTCGCTAAGTCATGTCCAACTCTTTGCGACCCCATGGACTGCAGCACGCCAGGCTTCCCTGCCCTTTACCATCTCCCAGAGCTTGTGCAAACTCATGTCCATTGAGTCGGTGATGCCATCCAACCATCTCGTCCTCTGTCAGTATTTGTTGAAAGAATAACTAAAGCTAGATTGCTTGGGCTCTCGTCCCAGCCCACGCACCCACTCGCCATGTGACTTGGATCCCTTCCCTCCTGGGTGGTGCGGTAAAGGTCAGGTAGCGACCCCTGGGTGAGCCCTGTCCCTTGTGCCACCTGCAGGCTGTGAGCTAGCCTTATCCTTGTGATTGTGGGAAGGCCATTCCCTTGTCTGATCCCACTTGTGGCCCGCAGGCCACGTTCCACTATCGCACTCTGCGCAGTGACGAGGAGGGCGCTGTGCTGGACGACAGCCGGGTGCGCGGCAAGCCCATGGAGCTCATCATTGGGAAGAAGTTCAAGCTGCCCGTGTGGGAGACCATCGTGCGCACCATGCGGGAGGGGGAGATCGCCCAGTTCTGCTGCGACGTCAAGGTACCCCGTGCCCCACGCCTGCCTGCGTCTGTCAGGCCATGCCCGATTCCCCATCCTCTGCCCTGGCCAGGCCACCACCGACTCCCTCCAGGGCACTGCACTGCCAGGACACTGGCCTTCCGGCCCCTAGTCTGCCTTTTCCTCTCCTTTAGCCAGACCACAGCTTGAAAAAAAAGTGCAATAACCGCTACAGCTCCTTGCTTCAATCCCCTCTGCTCCTGGTCACTGTCGAGCTGAAGCACAAGCCATAGAGGCCCGCGTGGCTCCTGCAGGGTCTCCCTCCCACTCACCTGCCTGTGTTCCCATCTCCTCCCTAGCCAACATCCTCCTTTCTACTTCAGACTAATTCCTGGGTCACCACCCCCAGGAAGCCTTCCCTGACTACTGGTGCTTGACTTGAACCCCTCCTCTGGGTTTTCCACCTCATAATCTGCATGGCCAGGATCTGGTCCTTTGTCTGCATTTAGGCTACTTCAGGGCAGGGATTAGGCCTATTCACCTTGAAAGTGCCCAGTGTGGGCCAGCCCAGAGCCAGGACTCAGAACATATCTGTTGACTGGATGAACATTAGCTGAGCAGTCGGCCCCGAGCCGACGACAGGGTCAGTGAGAAGAGCTGGTTAGGCATGAGGATGGTCTGGCTTCTGCCATCCCAGCAATTGTCCCTAGTGAAAGGTCAAAAGCTAGGTCCCTGGGACTCCCCTGGTGGTCCAGAGGTTAATACTCTGCACTTCCAATGCAGGAGGCGTGGGCTGGATCCCTGGTCGGGGAACTATGATCCTACATGCCACATGGCCAAAAAGTAAAAAAAAATGAAAGTAGGCCAAGACTGTAAATAAATAAATAAAAAAGCTAGGTCTCCAATGCCTGAGGGTCCCCCGTGAGGATTTGAAGTTGCTGCCCTAATCCCAATTCAGAGATGGGCCCCGAAAGGGGTGGGGGTGGGGCCGGAGAGAAGAGATGCTGGGAACAGTGTGGAAGGGCCCCCGGAATGATGAGGAGCCCAGCTTGTGGGCTGCAAGCCTGGGAGGAGGACAGGTAAGAGGTAAGAATTCCCCTGGATTTGTCAGGGCTTGGGAGACAGGTTGGCAGTGGGAGTGCATGTTTGTGTGTTGGGGGGGGTGGGAAGCGTGGGTGTTTGGCCTGAAAGTGATGGAGGACTGGGAGGTCGGAGGAGTCGGGAAGGAAAAGTCCTCCTGGGCCTCAGTGCCCTTTCTCAGATGGTGATGGGGCAAGGGGCGGGGCCTCTTGAGCCCATGGCCAGCCAGCACGTGCTTACAGAGCCCCCCTGCCCACTCACTCTGTGCAGCACGTGGTGCTGTATCCACTGGTGGCCAAGAGTCTACGCAACATCGCAGCTGGCAAGGACCCCCTGGAGGGCCAGCGGCACTGCTGTGGGATCGCCCAGATGCACGAGCACAGCTCCCTGGGCCACGCCGACCTGGACGCCCTGCAGCAGAGCCCCCAGCCTCTCATCTTCGACATCGAGATGCTGAAGGTGAGGGGCCACCAGGCCAACCCGCTACCGCCCAGCTTCAGGGAGGGTGTCTGCTCTGCCCACCTGCCCTGAGCTGGTGGCCTCCCTGACTGTTCGGGGGCTGGGGTGGGACAGGCATAAGGACACCTGGCAGTGCCCTCCCTCCTGGGGCCCCTCCCCGCTCCCTCAGGTCTCTGCCAAGACGGCTTTTCGCCATCTTGCTCACTGCTCTGTTTCTGGACCCCAGCACAGTGCTGGGCACACAGGAGATGCTGCACACATGTTTGCTGAATGGTCAGTGGATGAAGAAGTGACTCTGCTTCTGGTACCCGGTGTCCCAGGCCCAGCCAGTCCAGGGGCTGACCCCGGGCCCTGACCTGGCCTATGCCCCGGCAGGTGGAGAACCCTGGCACGTACCAGCAGGACCCGTGGGCAATGACGGATGAGGAGAAGGCAAAGGCAGTGCCGGTTATCCACCAGGAGGGCAACCGGTTGTACCGTGAGGGCCACGTGAAGGAGGCCGCTGCCAAGTACTACGATGCCATTGCCTGCCTCAAGAACCTTCAGATGAAGGTGCTGCCTGGAGGCTGCGGTGGGTGAGGGGAGGGGTCAGGAGGGCCCCAGGGGCCCAGGTTTCAGCATCTTTTGCCCTCTCCCTGCCTCCGCACCCCCAGGAACAGCCTGGGTCCCCTGACTGGATCCAGCTAGATCAGCAGATCACCCCACTGCTGCTCAACTACTGTCAGTGCAAGCTGGTGGCCAAAGAATATTATGAGGTGCTGGATCACTGCTCCTCCATCCTCAACAAGTATGATGGTGAGCGCTGGGCGCTGGGCCGCCAGGGCAGGGAGGCGGCCTCCTCCATCACCTCTGGGCCTTCAGTGTCACCCCCATTCTCAACTCCCATGGGAGCCTGACCCCGTAGCTCCCACCCAGTGGGGCCGTGGGCCGTGCTGTGCCAATGAGATAGGAATGGGGCTTGGGGGCGGGGTTGGCATCCTCAGGGCAGGAGGGCTCCGTCCATGCTGGGCCCCTGGTGCCGGCAGTCAAGGTGGAGTGCTGGCTGGCCCCCCTTTCTCATGCCCTTGTGTGCTTGCTGCCCGCTGGTGCCCCCTGCAGACAATGTCAAGGCCTACTTCAAGCGTGGCAAGGCCCACGCGGCGGTGTGGAACGCCCAGGAGGCCCAGGCTGACTTCGCCAAGGTGTTGCAGCTGGACCCAGCGCTGGCGCCTGTGGTGAGCCGTGAGCTGCGGGCCCTGGAGGCGCGGATCCGCCAGAAGGATGAGGAGGACAAGGCCCGCTTCCGGGGCATCTTCTCCCACTGATGGGGCCCTGCTGGCCCGGCCGCCCCACCCACTGCTGCCGCCGCCAACGCTACCCCACCACCCCCCACCACTATATCATGCTTCTCTGTATATAAAGGCCTTATTTATCTGTCTCTCTCTGGGCCTGCCGAGCTGATCCACTGGGAAAGCTGGGGTCATCGCCCCTCATTTCCTGGTACTTGGTTGGTTTGGGGAGGCAAACAATTGGGGTTCTAATCCCAGCTCCCCGTTCATCAGCTCTGAGACCTCTTTGGGCCTCTGTGTGTGTGACAGAGAAACGAGGATGGTCTCTGTCACAAGGGAAGTGTTTCTTGCTGGCCAGGGCTGAGGTGCCTGGGAGCCTTCAGTCTTAAGGGGGAGATGAAGCAACTGCAAGTCAGGAAGCTTAGTGCCCCGGTGAGGTGGGCTCCCAGCGCAGTCCTCCCCATCGCCCTTCTCCCAACCCCCAATCTCATAGTCTCAGCTCATGCAGGCAGTGGTTCCAGTGAGAAGCCAAGTCTGGGTCCCTGGGAACTGAAAAGCTGGCTCAGGTGGGGAGGGGAAGGAGGGTGGGGGAGGCTGGTTCTCCAGGTCCCAATCTTGGCCCTACCTTCTGACTTGCTGCCTGACCCTGGGCACATCCCGGCTCTTCTTTGCCCTTCAGCATCTCTGTTGAACTAGGAACTGTGAGCTGGGCTGCCTTGTGATGCCATGCCGGTGGGCAGTCAGGTGGGATGCAGGTGGTGTTTATTTCCGTGGAGTTACACACGCTGGAAAAGCCTCTGGACCTTTGCTGCTCCCTCCTCCAGCCCCTAGGGCTGGATCCCCCAGCATGAAAGGGAACTAACCCTGAGGGCAAACAGATGCAGGCGTGGGGCCAGCTTTCCACAGGTGGCCCCTGGGGCTCCACAAGTGTATGAATAAATAACCCAAGCCCAGCCAGAGTTGGGGCCTCACTCGTCGCTGTCCAGCTTGAGGCTGATGCTCCGCGTCTTGCCCCGCGCCAGGGTGGTGGGTGGAGTCCCTGGGCCCTCCCGTTCCACCTGGCTGGGGCCCCTCGAGCGGAGCAGCTGGCTCTGCTTCCGGAGGAAGTCCACAGGGGCAGCCCCACCATAGCTGCTCTTGGCCAGGGCGGCCCTTGAGGGTCCCGCGGTGGTGTGAGGGTGGGAGCCGGCCTCCAGCTGGCCCAGGTGGGCCACGTAGCCATCAGACAGGAACTGCGGGCAGAGGTGGGCAGGGTGAGGGGATGGCTGGTCTCAGGCTCACTGCCCTCACCTGCCCTTCCCAGGCTCTGGGCAGTGCTGGCCGCAGTACCAGCCTGGCACAGCCTGACCAAACCCCGCTGGGGAGCCTGCCACTCTCTGGGCCTCGTCCTGATTTTCCTCATCTGTAAAATGGGGTTTTGGAGGGAAGTAACAGCAGCTAACATTTAGCAGGCACTTGCTTTGTGCCCAGCCCAGTGCCCGCTGACATGCAGTAAATCACGGGCTCTTCGTGACAGCTGCGGAGATCTGCGCAGGTTTATCCTTTCCATTTTACAGACAGGAAAGTGAGGCTCAGAAAGGTCAAGGCTTGTGCCCAGAACCATGCCAGCATGGAACGAGCAGCCAAGGTCTTGCTCATACTCCAGCTTGAGTTACCCATTCTGGCCTGTCCGGCAGCTTCCAGCTGCTCGTGACCTCCCCGATCCTAGGAGAAGCCCAAGTTCCCCGAAGCTGGCCAGCCTGTTCACAGCCTCCCTCCTAGGTTCTTTTTAACACATGAGTGGTCCTCACGGCCCAGCCTCAGGCTCCCATGCTCCAACTGGCTCACAGCCCCACCTTCACTCGGCCCTCACCTGACACTGCGCCTGCAGCTTCCGCACGGCGCGGCCCACGATGTAGGTCTGGCTGGGGGGCAGGCCCAGCGCCGCATACACGGCCACGTCTTTGGGGGACCCGTAGCCGGCCACGAAGTTCAGTTCCACCTGTGGACGGAGAGGCCAATCAGCAGCTCCCCCGGGGTGGGGGGCGGGGCGGGAGACAGACGGTGGGGTCTGGTGGGCGATCTGCACCGAAGGGTTAGGGGCAGGGGCGCTTAGTCTCCATCACCAGGTCTGCCTGGGGGGTGGGATTAGCCAGATCTCCCTAGTTGGCCCCAAGGACTCTAGAGGCACTTGCGGGGATGTGCAGTCTGTTAGGCTGGGAGCCGGGACCATGTAGGTGGAAACAAATGGGCCTCCTCCCGGGGCAATCGCGGGGTTCGGGGGCTCTCCCCAGCCACCACACCTCCTGCACCAGGCTCTGGAGGAACATCGCCTTCTGGCGCAGCGGGTCGTGAGTGAGGCCATCGCAGAAGGAGACGACGCCGTGGGGAAAGTTGTGCTGCGACAGCCAGGCTACCACGCGGTGCTTCTGCATATCAGGACGGCCCGTCACATACACGATCAGGTAGCCCGCGTCCTGCCAGTGCCTACAGGGAGGGGCAGCGGTCAGCCCCGCAAGCCAGGGGTGGGGACCAGTCCTCAGAGCGAGCCGGGGAAGGGAAGGGGCAGCCGCTCCTACCTGACCACGTCCACCGCGCCGGCGCGCACCTTGGGGTCGCTGCCCATGATGGACACACTGGCGGTGAAGGAGCCGTCGATACTGAAGACCACGGCCTCAGTGCCGCGGGCCACCACCGTTAGGCAGCATTCGGCGTAGGTGTGGTCGCCCCTACGGCCCGGGCGGGGGTGGGGGTAGGTTGCTGTGTGAGCGGCGTGGGGCCGGGGGCCCACAGGAGCCCCGCCCCGCAGAGGCCGGGCCTGCCCCGCGCTCACCTGACCACCATGCGCACGGGGTAAACGCCGACGCCCAGCGCACGCTCCAGGGGCACCGGGAAGGTGAGACGGCCCGAGCTGTTGGTGACCTCGGTGCCAAAGTGGATCCACTTGCCTGACAGCGGCTGCGTCATGATGTAGATGTCCACCTAGCAGGGAGAGAGGGCCAGAGGGTCCCCCTGAGCGGAGCGGAAGGAGGGGGGAGCCCCTGAGCGGTGTGGAGCTGCGCAGAAGAAGGCTGAGACAGGGGAAGGATGGGGTTGGGGGCTCAAGCTGGCAGGACTCGGAGCTGTCCAGGGAACAGGAGGCAGGACCGGGGAGCTCCCGCTTGGGGCCAGGTCAGCCCGAGGAGGGGGCTGGTCTACCTGGGACTGAGGCCTCTGTGTCCTAACCTTCTCTCCTGTGAGCGTGACCACATCCAAGGGTCCGTACATGAAGCGCCCATTCAGCACCTGGGGGCGGCCCTCGCACACCACCGTGTCGCTTGCCCGGTGGTTGGAGGTGACGTTCTGGCGGGAGGAGACAGTGTGAGCCCGCGGCCAGGAGATGACAGGGAGGCGGGAAGAGCTGGTGAGGGGGACCCGCGCCCAGACGTGTGTGCGCGCTGCCTGGAGGAGGCGGGCCAGCTCGCTCCGAGAGAGGCGCGAGGCCCGAGGAGTGGGCGCTTCTGCTGACCCTGATCAGAGGTCCTGGGGGTCCTCTGTGCGGACTGCGGATCCAAGGGGCGGAGGCAATATAGACCCGGTGCAGAGGCTGAGACTTGCCGGCGGGGCGGAGGCAGGAGGAGGTGGGACCTGGGAGGGGCTTAGGGGCGGGGATCCCAGGGAGACTGAGGTCGCCAGCGGCAGGGCACGCACCCGAATCTTGACTTGGGTGCGTTTGCGCTGCCACTTCTCCCTGGGGAAGGCCGGGCTGTAGATGGACGGCTCCTCGCACTGGGTCAGGTGTGGCCGCTCCTTCTCGATCACCTGCGCGGGATGGGCCCCAGCCAGGCCACATGAAGTGGGGGTGGGGGTGGGGAAGGGTCCCTGGGGCTGCCCCTCCCCCAGCTCCGGCTCCTCCCTATCCTTGCCCGCTTCCCCCCCAACCCCGTAGCCCTCTCCCCGCTGCCGCATCCCTGGGCCCACCTGTCGCAGGATGAAGGCCACCACGTCTGCCGATTCCCAGTAGCTGGCGTGGAAGAGGTGGGGCAGCGTGACGGTGGGGAAGGCGGTGAGCGCCTCCGGGCAGTACAGCGAGTAGTCAATCCGCTTGGTGCCCCACCAGCGCTCCAGGACTGCTCGGCCGCGGTGGGCAGTGAGTCAGGGGTGGCCTCTCACCCCAGGCCCAACTGTCTGGCCTCTAGGGCACTTCCCTCCCTCTCTTCCACCAGCCCTGCTCTTTGCCGAGTCCAGAGTTGGGTGCTGGGGCCCTGTCCTTCCAGAGCAAAGGCTCTGGGGCAAGGGTGTTTCTGCTGGGCTTCAGCGGTGGAACAAGTATCCGCACCGCCACGACCGCCCCCACCCCCAGGTGGGGCGGCTGGCCGGACTTACTCTTAACCACCTCACTAGTGGTGCTGGGGGCAGTTGGCTGGGCTGGCGGGTCACCACCCAACTCACTGCCCTTCCAGAAAGCACCACTGGCTGACGTGGGTGTTGAGGGCACCAACATCTCCAGCTCCTCCAGAAAGAGGCCTGAGTGGGTCTGCAGAGTATCAGCTGTGGGTGGAGGGCAGCCTCAGTGGTGGGCTGGGCCAGGCCATCCTCCTGTCTTCCCACTGGGGTTCCAGGACTGCTCCGGCCCACACCTCCCCCATCTCCGCTGCCAGCCTTTCCTAGTCAGGTCTTGGCTGAGGCTGAACTGCCCCAACATGTGGGTGGACGCGAAGAGCGGGGCATTCTCCCCTGTTAGCAGCATTCCTGCCAGAATGCCTGCCACCATCACCCCAATCCAGGCCCGCTTGTCTCATGGGGCCAGATGGGTACTCACTTAATGCATGTGTACACAACCCACACCAGGACGTGAACTCAAGTGTCCATGGAGACACAGTGCATCCCTAGACTCGGATACAGCACCCCTTCAGCCCCCGTCCCAGTGGCGAGTTGCTGCTCTCTATGTCACTGCCTCCCTTCTTTGGCCCAGTCACCACCACTGCCCCCAGCTTCTGGCCAGAGGGTCTTGGGGATCCAGACTGCTCAAGGGGCTAGGTGACGGCTCCTGGTCCTGGGAGTGGGGACCTAAGAGAATACCAATGATGCGGGAACTGCATCTTGGTTGGGGGAGGGGGGTCTCTCTCCATCCCTCACTGTTGGGGCCCTTCTCCTCTTCCCTGTATTTTGGTTGGGTGCATACCCAGCAGCAGAGACGAGCCATCTCCCAGAGGGAACTTCTGGTAGCGGGGCACCGCCAGGGGAGCAATGGCCTGGAACTTGGGGGCCAGCAGGGGCTCAAGGCGGGAGGCGCAGGGGTCGGCCGCGTGGAAGAGGTTGTAGATCTGCTCGCAGGCTGGCCGCATCTGGGCCACTGGTACCCAGAAGATAAAGGAGAGAGGGGGTTCAGCTGGGCATCCTGGGAGGTAGGGGTGGTGTGGAGCAGCTCCCTGACCTGCTGGGTGACCCTGAAACAGCACTTCCCAGACTGTACTCCCTGGGAGGTCCCCGGGGTCCCGCTTAAAAGTTAGACAGGTCTCTTGGCTAACAAGGGATCAGAGCCTTCGATTTTCTGATGCTCGGTATGAAGCGTTCCCTAGGCCTGTTGGACCCTGGGCATCTGGGCATACGAGTTCCTCCTGGTGCATGCTGGGAAACGTGGCCTTGGCAAGTGCCTTCTTTCTGGGCCTCAGGTTCCCCCTCTCTAGCCAAGAAACAATTTTTACAGTGGGGAATGGCATAAATGCTCGAATTTCCGGTGAGAGGGAGAGATTGGAGGAGCTAAGGGGAGGGGCAGATGGAGGAGGAGGCGTGCCCCCGCCTGCACCCCAAGGGCTCACCCTCCAGCGTGGGCATCACAGTTTTGCGCAGAGCCAGCACCAGGCCTAGCGGGGAGCCAAAGAGGAAGAAGCCGGAGACCTTGAAGTCAAGGCGGGCGGCACAGGGGGCACCGTCAGGAGCCTCAGAGGTGGCGCTGGGCGGGCAGGAGGCTGTGCTCGCCCGCCGGGGCTCCCCAGAGGAGCTGGCTGGGGGCGCTGCCTGCAGGCTGCGTGCGGACGTGGTTGTCAGTGCTGCTGCCTCCGCAGCCCAGCACAAGTCCAGTTTGGGGTTGATGGGGTGCGCATGTCACCTGTTTTGAGAGCCCTCGGGCTCGGGACCGGCCATGTCACTGGGGGTGCGCTGGGTGGGCAGGGTAGAGGGTTCTGGGCTGGCCCGGCCTAGCCCCTCAGGCCCCTCTGCCAGGGGATCCCGCGTTGGGCCAGCCTCAGGGGAGAGCAGCTCATTGTTCTAGAAGAAGCAGGAGACAGAAACATCCTTAGGACTGGAGACAATCGATTTCTACTTATTTGGAAGTGAGGAAGGAGGAATGGGGGTTGGGCAGGGACTTAGAGCCAGGGAGCAGAGCCCCAGAGGGGATGGACAGAGGCAGCAGGGAACAGGCTGGAGAGAGGTCAGATTCTTGGGGCAGAGAACTAGAGCAGGGGAGTCTCGCCCCCCCCTCCTCCGGTGGAGGCGGGTCCAGCCACACTGACCAGACTTCCACGGCGGCTGCTGCTCCGGCTCCCGGTGCCCACGCTGGCACTGTGGCACAGTGCATCAAAGCCCAGGATTCCACCGACGCCGTCTCCGATCAGCACCACCTGGGGGAGAGGGCAGCATGGTCAGGAGGGGCTGCAGCAGGGGCAGGAGGGCGGGGGAGGCTCGGCCGGCAAGTTCCTCCCGGACAACCCCTAACCCCTGACCTGCCCGCAGAAGCCGGCGCCCTCAGAGGAGCGCAGGAAGGCTGCATAGGCCTGGTTGGTGCGGGCGATGACCGTGGCCACGGCGCCCTGGTATCGGGATGATGAGGTGGCCAGCAGCGGCAAGGCGGCCAGGGGAATGTGGTCCTGGGAGCGGGACAGGCCGTCACCATCATGGCTGCAGGGGCTCAGGCTGCAGGAGGAGGGGCGGAATGGATGGGTGGGTGCCTCCAGGCCCTCCCCTACCCCTCTAAGTCCCCCTGACCTGTTGGCAAGTCCCAGCCCCACGGGGGCTTTGTGGGGACCACCAGTATCCCAGAGGGCTCTGTGATGGAGCCATAGACTAGAAACGGGCCAGCTGGGCGGGTGACTGGCCCACGTGTCTGGCTTCCTGGCCTCTTCCCTCTCCGCTCCCCCTACCCCACGGGGGCTGCTCTGGTTCCAGGAGCCTCCAGGTGGCTGTCCACACCTCGGGGACCCTGTGTGTCCACCCCACCCCCGCTTCCACCCCCCAGACCAGTACTTGGAGACGAGGGCATAGGCAGCCGCGCAGATGGGTGGGCAGGGCACCAGACGCAGTGCCACGTGGCCCAGGGCCTCGGGAAAGTGGACACGGGTGACGGCCTCGAAGGCTAGGCTCAGCGTCTGCACATCTGCCCGCTTGGAGTCAGCATCTCCTGGACCCGAGTCTAGGATGCTGCCACTGTGCAGGACGAGGAAGAGGGCGTGGACCGCGCACGTCTCTGCCCCCAGCTCCACAGCACTGTCTCCATCTGGGCCCTGCGGGGGGCACAGTGCGACACCAGCGACGTCAGAGCAGTGGCTGGTGGGTGGCCAGGCAGAACTGAGGCACAGGGTGGCCAGCCATACTCACTTCCGAGTCCCTGGGTGCCCGGGCCCCGTCCCCTGGGTCTTTGGTGCCCTCGGTTCCAGGGTCTATGGGAGGGGGAAAGCCAGGGAGAGAGACTGAGGGCTCTGTGGGGATGCCCTCACCTAGCAGTTCAGATGCCCCCGCTTGCTGTCTGCCTGGGCACTCCCCCCTGACCCCATCTCCCTCGGACCTGCCCCTCTCACCCAACTCCCCCAGGTCATTTCACACTTCTAGACCTTTGCACAGGCCAGCCAGTCCCTGCTGTTCCCAGAGACGCCTCGCCCCACAATGCCCGTTTGCCTGGAAGATTCCTTCTGATCCTGCCCTGTCCCATGTGCCTGTTTAAGTTGAAGTGAATTAAATTACTGTGCAAAATTCAGGTCCCCAGTCACACTCACCACATTTCAAGAACTTGAGAGTCACATGTGGCTAGTGATGAGTACCTTTCCATCATCTCAGAAAGTTCTTTTGGACAGAGCTGGTCTAATCCTTCAAAATCTGGTTTAGACCTCACCTCCTGCATGAAGACTTCCCGGCCTCCAAATGAATTCCTCCATTCTTTGTTCTATGTCTTTTTACATTCCAACCATCCATCCATCCATCCACCCATTATCCACTCATCATTCATCTGTGTATTTAAAGAGCACCCTTTCTGGGTTGCCATTCACCTTAGGACCCCATTACATTTAGGGATGAGTAGTTCTGAGTCCCCACCACTTAGGGGGTACGGGTGGCCAGTGACGGGATAGGGGACCCTTACCTGGTGTCCCCTCAGCCTCCATGGGGGAGGCAAAGGCGTCGATGAAGTCGTTGGAGTTCCACTTGGTCATCTCCTTGGGGAAGACCCCGTCACTGTCCGAGAAGCCTTCTGAAGAGAACAGGGACTGTGTCGTGGGACGGCAGGCGCTGCTCAGGGCCCGCCCTCCCGCCCCGGGCAGGGCTGGGGTGCTGACCGTGGGCGTCAAAGAACTCCTCCTCGGAGCTGTTCTCGGAGTCCCGGGCGATGTTCTGCATGCGCCACTCGGACAAAGTCTGGGGAGACACGCCGCCTGCAGGGCCACGCGGGCCTCAGCCTGGGCGTCTGGCCAAGGGCCGTGTTCCCCGGCACCCCACCACTGGTCCCCGTGCCCCAGCCTCACCCCCATGCTGGGACGAGTAGGAGGAACGGGAGGATGAAGACCACTGCTTGCTGAAGCTGGNGATGAAGTCGTTGGAGTTCCACTTGGTCATCTCCTTGGGGAAGACCCCGTCACTGTCCGAGAAGCCTTCTGAAGAGAACAGGGACTGTGTCGTGGGACGGCAGGCGCTGCTCAGGGCCCGCCCTCCCGCCCCGGGCAGGGCTGGGGTGCTGACCGTGGGCGTCAAAGAACTCCTCCTCGGAGCTGTTCTCGGAGTCCCGGGCGATGTTCTGCATGCGCCACTCGGACAAAGTCTGGGGAGACACGCCGCCTGCAGGGCCACGCGGGCCTCAGCCTGGGCGTCTGGCCAAGGGCCGTGTTCCCCGGCACCCCACCACTGGTCCCCGTGCCCCAGCCTCACCCCCATGCTGGGACGAGTAGGAGGAACGGGAGGATGAAGACCACTGCTTGCTGAAGCTGGCATCGGGCGAGGCATCGGGGCCTGGGGCGGCCTCAGGCCCATCGGGGGTGCCGGCGTGGCTGGCCCCAGCGCGGGCCTCAGAGCTCAGCTTCCCCGGGGGCTGGGCCTCGGGGCCCTCGCTGCCTGTGTTGCACTTGGCCATGCGCTGTGCCAGCATGCGGGCAGTCTCCTCCTCCAGTGCCCGGATGTCAGCCATGCTCAGCTCTGTCCACTCGTCCTGCCAGCACCAGGCCTGTCGGTGGGCCCTCAGCATCACCCGGCGCAGACCTGTAGGTGCCCAGACATCAAAGCTGTGCCTTCCCCACCCACAGTTTCCCTGCCCTGCATACCAAGCCCTTGAATTCCCTTGAATTTGGGTAATGGCTCCCTTGGGCTCACCACCCACCCAGAGCCGCAAAGTAGAGAAGGGTGAGTGCGGTCCAGGAGATGGCAGTGGGAAGTGGGGCATTTTTCTTCCTGTCCTACCTACTTCCCTGCCCACAGCCTCTTTTATCCCTCCAGACACCCCAACTCTTAGCTCCGAGCTCACCCCCACACCCCAGGAAGCTGGGAGCAATGTTTGTTTTTGCTCTTTCAGCTGGCTTCCTGCTGACTTCATCAGAGGAGTCAACAATTAAGGCGTTAACAGTTAATGAAATCGCTGATGGTTAATGAAGGTGTTAATAGTTAATGGAAGTGTTGGCACTTAATGAAGCAAAAACACGATACCCATTCTGGGATATTGTCATCTTAAGCAGAGGAATAAAGTTAGAAACCTCAGTATCTAGGAAATAGAGTAATAATGATTGAATTATAAACTTCTAGAAGGAAATGCATTAGAATCTTAATAATGGTTATATGTGGGTGATTTTCACTTTCTTTTTTTGGCTGTATCATATGGTGAAAGTTAAAGTTAGTCACTCAGTCATGTCCCGCTTTTTGTGACCCCGTGGACTGTAGCCCATCAGGGTCCTCTGTCCATGGAATTCTCCAGGCAAGAATTCTGGAGTGGATTGCCATTTCCTTCTTCAATGGTATGTGGGATCTTAGTTCTCTGATCAGGGATCAAACCCACGCCTCCTGCATAGGAAGTACAGAGTCTTAACCACTGGACCTCCAGGGAGGTCCCTAATCTTCTTATTTGTGCTTTTTGGACTTTTTCCAAATTTAGGATAAAGAGCCTGTATTACTACTCTCTGAGCTAAATTTCCTCGTCTGGAATCATAATAGTCTTTACCTTGAGGGGTGTGGGGGGTGTGAAAGATATCTTGTATGGGAAGTGATTAGCAGAGGATTTGGCTCTTGTAATCAATATCAGCTTTTGCTATCAGGCCTAACCTTTTCCTCATTTACAAAAGGGACAATTAAGGAAGCAGCTCCCTGGAGGGGAGATTCCATGAGAGTCCGTGGTGGAGTGGAACCCAGGTCCCTGAGGGCCCCCATCCTTCTTTCTTCGGGGAGCCCAGCGTCAGACCTGGGAGCTGGGGGCAGGGCTAAGCCACGGGAGTATGACCTAGGGCTTGCTGGAGACCAGAGCAAGAGGATGGAACTCAGAGCTGGGGTGGGAGGGACTCTGACAGAACCCAGCTTTGGCCTGCACTTCACAGCGTGTTGCCAGTTACAGCTGGTGACCCTCCTGAGAGTCTCTAAGCCTCGCTTGACCCACAGAACATTAGCGTCTTAGAATTTTAATGGATGAGCAGCTGCATCTCTGAGTGAACCAGCATGAACCTCAGAGATCATGTTGCCAGCTTCTTGCCCTTCTGACTCTTCCCTGTACCTCAAGGCAGGCTTCCCCAACCCCAGCTAGGCTGCGCTGCTCCCCTCTGCCCCAGGACCCACCCTATCAAATGGAAAGGATGGCTTTATGTTTCTGTGTCCCCGGCAGACTGGGAGCATCCCTGGCTCAAACATGTGGCCTAGTGCATGCTAAATGGAACCTCCCAGGACAGGGTGCTCACCGACATCGTGGATGAACTGCTCGATCTTGGCCTGCATGCCCCAGTAGCGGAACTCGACCTTGCACAGCTTGTAGGCGCACATGAGGGGCCCGGTCTGGGCTGCTGTGCGGGCCCAGTCATCAGCCAGTGGTCCTCGGCCTGTCTTGGCCGAGCGGTACAGCCGAGGGTCCTCTTCTGCTTTGTACTCGCCTGGAGCCACAGCATCTCGCACGATATCGATGGTATCTGGGGGGTTCCGGCAGTCCTGAGCATCACCAGCCCCCTCCAGCCCCTGCTACTCCTTCCCCACCTCGGGATTGGGAGGGCAGCTTTCCACGCACAGAAAGCCGAGGCCAGGAACTGAGCCTGGGACTTGTCAGAGGCCACCTCTCCAGGTGGCAGGTGGTCTGAGTGGGGCTTTGGGGTCATTACTGGCCGTAGGTCTCACCCAAGATGCGCTGTCTCCGCTCAGCCCCACTCAGGTTGAAGACATTGGGCTGCTGCCCCCCATCAGGCAGGTAATAGGTCTCAATTTCAATGGAGAATTTCTCCACAAAGGGGCAGGTGTACCTGGGCAGAGGGCAGGGGTGAGGGTCACTGCTGGGCCCACCAGGGCCCTTCCCCTCCTGGCCCCTGACCTGCCCCACCCACTCACCGGGTTCGGGTGTAGGGATAAGCATTCCAGGATTCCTCCTCCACCTGCAGGGCGGCCTTGGGCAGCAGTGCCCGGAACCAGCCTGGGATGTGGGAGCCCACATGGTATACCTTGTGCGTGTACTGTCCACTGCCACCCGGCCCATCCGTGTAGGGCCGGTTGGCCAGGATCTCCACGCCACTGCCCTCGCCACTCGACTCCTCTCGGCTCTTTTTCTGCAGCCCAGGGCAAGAGGATAGGCAGCTCAGTCCTAACTCCGCTCCTGGGATGGGCTCCCCAGTTAGGCCTCGTCCCCAGAACACCTTTGAGGCCCGAGTCCCAGCCTTTTTAGCTCTCTGAAATCCCACCCTGCTCCCCTATAGCTACTGGGGTCAGGATTATAGCCTCTGACCAGTCCCCTCTGGGGTTCTGCAAGCCGGGACTTGTTCAGTCATTCAAGTATTTGCTGTCTGCTCTATTCCAGGCACTGTCTGGGCTTATATTCATTGGGATCTGGTGATGTACAGAGTAAAGACCCCTGCCTGCCCTTGTGGAACTGTACACTCCAGCGGAGGGAGACACAGTAGACAGAAAACAGAAAAAAAGCATCTTAGAAGGTCCGAAGTGCTGTGGTAAAAAGAAAGCATAGACTAGGGTTAGGTGGATAGAGTTGGGGGTTGCAGTTTTGATAGGATGGTCAGGAAAGGCCTCACTGAGAAGATAACATGACCATGATTTGAAGATGACTTGGGGGGGAAAAGGGTGCGGGGCACATATGCGGTGGGGTGGGGGGTGTGTTTCAAGCAGAGAGAGAGCCCGTGTAAGCTCCTGAGGGGGAAAAGCTGCATGCCCTGCCAGCAAGGGGCCAGGGTGGGCAGGCTGGAAGAATCAGGAGAGTAAAAGGGATCCCCGCCTTTCCAGGACCCCAATACCAGCTCCTGCCACACCCCTCCTAGTTGGAGAGCACTCAGATCCTGTCCTTTTGTAGCTCAGGAGTTTGAAAATGGCCCACCCAACTCTCTGAGGCCAGATCCCAGCCCTCTTGCCTGTTCAGATTCTGGTCCCACATTTCAGGGGATGCCTCTGGAATGGGCACCGGCCTCCTCCCCTTCCTGGGCATCTGCCCTGGCTCACGCTTCTCCACCCAAGCCTGGCTTCCTACCTGCTTCCTCTCAGCCCAGATCTCACCCTCTGGGGTCCCTGCCTGCTCCTCTGAAAGTCTCGGGCCCTGAGCCTCAGCCCATCTCCCTGACCGTTGGAGGTGGCCAGGTTCCTTCACCTCTGGGAAACCTCTCCTAGTCTTTCTCTACCCCCTGGGACCCCTCCTCACTTTCTGCCCCCACTCTCGTCTCCTCAGGCGCTCCTCTCCCTATCCCCTGAGGATTACGGATTCTAAGGAGGATTAAAGGAGATCAGATGGGGGCTGAGCGTTCAGCAGGGGCTGGGCACTTGGGGTGGGGAGGCACCACCAGGCCCTTCCGTCCCTCTTTGCACGATCCTTAACTGCCCCACCCCTCCCCCACATACGACTGGGGACGCGCTCTCTTCTGCTCTGGCCTGAGCCCTCCCAAGCCCCGGGGCTGGACTGGCAGGGGATTGAGCTGGGCCCGGCCCCTTATCCCAGGTGTGGCCTGCGCGCTCCTGCGGTTACCCAGCATGAAGCAAGCCCCCATCCCCTCCTCGGCCTCCTACTTGCCACCGCCCTCACCTGGATCATGTAGAGCTGGGCCACCTGGTACTCGTCCAGGCTCATGGGCAGCAGGATGTGGTACTCCTTGATGAGCATCCTGAAAGCGCTCGGCCGGCCGCGCGCGGCCTCCGCGGCTCCTGGCGCAGGGCACCGCGCGGCCGTCAGTGCGGGGCGGCGGCGCGCGGCCCCGAGCCCTGCGCGCGGGCCGAGGGGCTCAGGCGCGAGGACCCCATGGCCGGGCTCGCCACAGGGCAGGCAGCGGCGAGCCCAGCTCTGCAGCCAGCGCCGCGGGGGGCCGGGAGCCGCCGCGAGGCTGAGCGCTGACCTCTTTTCCGTGCAGCCCCCGCCCCCTGCCCGCCCATCGCCATGGCAACCGCGCGCTGACGCGGGCCCCCAGGAGCCGCGGGAGGTGGCCGGCCGGCTGGCGGGCCAGGCTCGCCTCTCCGGCCGCTGCGGCGTCCTAAGCCCCTCGGAACAGCATCCTTTGGGGACCCGCCCCTGGGAACCCCGGGCCCCTCCCTCCGGGCCGCCTCCCACCACCGGGCCCTCGGGGCCCGCCCCCTGCACCCCTTTCCCCGAGTCTGTCCGTGTCCCCACTCCTGGGCGTCCACTTAGAACCTTGTCCCCCGCGTGTCTCTCCGCGGAGCAGCTCCGGGGACCCCCTCCCCCCGCACCAGAAACTACCTTCAAAGACTAGATAACACCTCCGCCCCAAGACCTGTCTTCCCCACCCGCGCGGGCAGCCCAGTCCCCGACTCCCCCTTCCCCGCATCGTTCCTGGACCCCCGGCACTCGTCTATGCAGCTGCCTCCTCCTCCTCCAGGGCTGAGCACTCTTCAGGCTCAGGCTAGAAGTACCCTACGGGCCCCCGCCCTGCAAGACCTGCTCCGTCCACCTGCGCCCCGACTTCGCTGCCGCCGTACCCCCACCTCGCACCCACTGAGCAAGCCAGAGGCCCCGTTGCCCCCACCTCCCTCTGCTCCCCGGCGTCCCGGTCCCCCGCCGTGCTCTCGATCGGCCCGCCCGCCAACGTCCCGGCTCACCTCTAGTCTAGAGTGGACGCCCCTCACCCGGTACGGGAGGGGGCCGACGGGCCGCGGGTCGGAGCCCCGAGCGACTCCAGCCCCGGCCGCGGATTCCAGCAGTGGCCGGTCCCTCTGGAGGCGCAGCGCGGGCCCATGGCCCCGACCTTCCTCCCGGTCTGCCCGCCGGCACCCCTCCGGTCCCTCCCCGCCGCCCGCAGCGTCACCGCGGCCGCCCCGCCCCCTTCCTGGGCGCGCGGCCCTACCCACCCCGGCGGGGTCCGGGCAGCCCCGCCCGCGGCGGCGGAGGGCGGCCCCAACCTTCCTTCCTTCCCCAAGGCGGCGGGGGAAGAGGCCCTTCTCCAAATGCTGGCGCTGCTTAGTCCAGCCGTGTTCTTTGGGATCCCCAGACACTCTGGGATCCTTCCTCCACCCTGGCCCGGCCCTCCAGTGTGCTATGGAAATATGACAAGAGTCCCATCCCCAACTTCCCGGGCCCTGGGAATCCGGGGCCCAGAGTGGGGGAAACGCCTCCCCGTCCCAAGTCTGGCCAGCGGCTGGTCTCTGACATCCCTGGCCTAGCCGGTGGGGTTCCGGTGTCCCAGACCGCCAGGTCATTCAGAGGGCTGCAGTCACTTTCACTTCCAGTCTTGGGGCTCCTCCCGGAATGGGGCCCCAGCGCTTTCTCCACCTGTGTCTTCCGGGTTCACAAGTCTGGCCAATGGCGCCCAGACCGTGGGCAAAGGCTGCCAGGGCCTAGGGCTGGGCTCTTGGGACCGCACCCAGTTGGCTAGAGGGCACTGGGACGGTGCAGGGCGGCACGGCGCAGGGTCTCACCCACACCGGGGAAACCAGTTCTCTCTCGAGTGTTTCTCAGGTCCTGGGGGTTGGGAAGCAGCTCAGCTCCCTTTCTTTCCTCTTAGGACTCAGAGATAGGGTGTATTCCGAGCCCCAGGGCTGATTCCAAGCTTAGGATGTTAGGGTGTTAAGGCATGCCAGGGTGGGGCTTAAGTGAACTGGCATTTCCACCCTCCAGGCACCTTTAGTCCAGAGAAAGAACCCTCTAGGCTCAGGCTGGAGACAGAGCCCTCCAGCTGTGGAAGCAGCCCAGGGCTTGTGCTGCCCCCTGGTGGCATCTTGTAAAGGAGGGCAGGGCACTCAGCTATTGGAGTTCAATTCTTTCCACAAACAGCTGGCAGGCCCAGGGCCAGGGAAGGGCAGGGTCCCACTCAACGTCAATGGGCAGTGGAGGCAAGGCAAAGCTAGGCTTGGTGGGCCTCCCTCCCACCCACTGTACCCGACCATCTCCCTCCGAGTCTCTTCTTTCCCTTTCTTCGTGGCCCACCCAGGCTTAGCAGAAGCACCAGGCTCAGAGAAACTATGAACTGTGTGGGCTTCTCTGGCGGTCCAGTGGTTAAGATGCCATGCTTCCAGTGCAGGGGCCTGGGTCCGCAGTGCATAGATAAAAATAAATAAAAAAGACTGCGAGCTGAGAGAACAACTCCAAATTATATTTTATTTATATAAAAAGGGCGTATTTAGCAAAAGACACTGAGAAAAGAGTTGTTATGGCCCAGGAGAAAAGGCAGGGAGGCCATGGGCCTTCTGAAGCCCTGCTGGGGGAGAAGGGGTCTGGGCAAAGTGGATAAAAGTCCTGGGTAAGTGCTGAGCGGTGGGGGCCACAGAAAGGAGGCAGCTCCAGTTGGATCAACACTGTTGGCAGGTCATGGGTGAGACTCACAGTGACCTCGCTGCTAACTCTTTCGGGGTTTCCAGTTAGTGCTGCCGACTGGAGTTAAGAGCCACCCCTCTGGTTCTTGGAGGGGACCCACCCAAGGACACAGGACAGGAAGCCCAGGACGGGAAGTGCAACTCGGGGTGAAGGCCAGGGAGAAGCAGGTGCTCTGCATTGGCCAGGAAAGGTCCAGAAGCTGAGGTGGAGTCGAGTCCTGTTACGTGCGGGCGTTCCGCTCTGTCTCTGCCAAGCACTCTCTGACGAGGGCCCGGGCATGGATGATGCCTGGGGTGGGCATGGGCAAGTAACATAAGGATCTCAGCGACCCTCCATAATCCCAGGTCTGCCCTCCAGAGGAAGACCCCTCCCTCACACACCCTTTCCTTTCAGTGAAAGGGACTATAATCTAATGAGGGACTCAATGACATTAGAGGTCTAGACATTAACCAGCAAATTTACCCCTGTATATTTATTATACAGCATTGGATGGCATCACCAACTCACTGGACATGAGTTTGAGTAAACTCTGGGAGTCGGTGATGGACAGGGAGGCCTGGTGTGCTGCAGTCCATGGGGTCGCAAAGAGTTGGACACAAGTGAGGGGCTGAACTGACTGACTGAAATACAAATACCCTGTCCTTCCTTAGGAACTGACTCAATTTCAGTTCAGTTCCAACGCCTCTCTGGATAGTGATCCTGGCCCTCGTCTAGGCTTGGCTCAGGCGGTCTCCAGGTCTTTCCTTCCCTACCTTGTGAAGGGTTGTTCAGTGTTTGTCTCCTGGCCTCACTCACCTCTCTTCAGGCGCTCCATGGCGCTCTTGCTGCCAGCATAGGTGGGCCGGATCTCTTTGCCCATCTCTTCTATGACAGATAGCAGGTCGGTGTAAGTGCTCTGGGAGCCCTGGGCGCCAGGTGGTTTCATTGCCTACGTCAAAAGAGAAGAGGGCAGCGAGTTCAGGCCAACAGGGCACCTCCAGCCTATCCCACAGGCAATCCCTCAGCTCTACTCACCTGCACATAGCCCATGGAGGGAGGTCCAAAGTCATTAAACAGTGGTCTGAAAGGGGCAGCGGCTCCCGGCACAGAGCCCGATGGTGATGGGACACTTCCAGCTGCAAGAGGAGCGAGTAAGCGGTCAGCGCGGGTCAGGAGCGCCTCCTCCCGGCGCTCTAAGCCTCGGACTAGATTCGCCCTGATTCCCTCCAAAGGCACGCTCCATTCCAGGCCGCTAAACTTCAGGACAAGCCCCCTCCCGCTGCGCTCAGCCAACAACCCTTACGCGACCACGCCCACTTTACAGGCCAGCAAACTGAGGCTCGGCGCGGACAGGCGGCGGGCCTAGCACACTGCAGAACTCGGGCCGTCTTCTCTTCGGAGACCTTGACCGCCCGGGCAGGCAAGCAGGGATGGAGCTGGGTCCTCACCTGTCGGGACCGGGGTGCCGGGCCCAGGCGTGCTGGAGCCGGGGGTGCTGCTGGGGGCGGGGGCGATGGGCTTGTAGGACATCCCCAACTCCTGGGTGCGGCGGACGCCGGCCGGCCGCTCCTCCCGGGTTGGCTGCCTGGCCTCTGAGCCGCGTTCTGATTGGCAGGCCGGCAGCACGCCCCTGGTAAATAGAGCTCAGGCCGGAAGGGCGGGCGGGCACGAACGATCCTTCACTCCCGATTGGCGCGCGGAGATGTCACTCGGCCCTCCTCATTGGCAGAGACCGGCCCCAACAGGCCGCAACCGCTGCTGATTGGTCTCCGCCTTCCGGACCTCGCACCTGTCTGCTTCGGATTGGGCGGTGGCCGGCACCCTCCACAATTGGAGAGTTCGCGGCCCGGGGCCGGCGCGCTTTCAATCCGATTAGTCCTCAAGCCTAAGGGGCGGGGCTTTGGCAGCCTGAGAGCTGGGTCTGGTCCGCCGCGGTTCGCGCCGAGCTGAGCTTCCCCGGCGCGGGTGCCGCCCGCGCACCTCACTCACGTTGCTTTGTACGTCAGCGTCCCGCTGCCCCGTCCTGGTTCGGCTGGGCTGTGGCCGCCGCTGCCGTCACCGCCGCGGCGCGTGCGCGCGCGCCTGTCCTCCGCTCTGGGTGCCGGAGGACGCAGGGCTTTGACGTTCCCAGCCCCGCGCCCCACCCCGTGCGCTTTTACGTCACCTTTCACCGGTTCCACAACCTGTCCCTGATTCGCGCATGCGCCCTCCCCGAGGCCTCCCCATATGTTCCCATGGCAACGGGTCCTGCACCTAAGCGGGTGATGCGCCACTCCTTTCCAATTGCCTGGACCTCCTAGGTTGGTGTAAGGTCCAAGGGCGACTTCAAAGACTCTTCAACCTGCCCCACGCCCCCGTCTCAAACCCACCGAATCCCCATGCCAGTGACTCATAATGACAATCGCAGGAATAGCTCACCTCGAATACTTAAACTGTTTGCCGGGCCCTGTACTATGGACCGTCCTGGATCCTGGACTACAGCACCATCTGGGGTCAGACTGATGGTTGGAAGCTTACATCACGTCCGCTAGCTGTTTGGCCTTGGGCAAGTCACTTCAATAGGCCTCAGTTTCCCCGTCTGTAAAATGACATTCAGTTCAGTTCAGTCGCTCAGTCGTGTCCGACTCTTTGCGACCCCATGGATTGCAGCATGCCAGGCTTCCCTGTTACATCACCAACTCCCAGAGTTTACTCAAACTCATGTCCATTGAGTCGGTGATGCCATCCAACCATCTCACCCTCTGTTGTCCCCTTCTCTTCCTGCCTTCAATCTTCCCCAGCATCAGGGTCTTTTCCAACGAGTCAGTTCTTCGAATCAGGTGGCCAAAGTATTGGAGTTTCAGCTTCAGCATCAGTCCTGCCAATGAATATTCAGGACTGATTTCCTTTAGGATGGACTGGTTGGATCTCCTTGCAGTCCAAGGGACTCATAGGGTTGTTGTGGGGATTAAATGAATATTCATAAAATGTCTAGTGTTTCATTTTCCTTTTTCCTATCCATATCTCCATTCAGATCCCTCCCCTCAAATCTCATTCCTCACAACCCTGGATCTTAGACTCTCTTCCAAACATTAACCTTTTTCCTGAGACTCCTCCTCCTCAAAATCTCGTCCCCCCCCCCCCTTCCAAACACACACACTGCCCTGCCAGCTCTGTAGATTTTTTTCATGCCCAGGACATTGTTTATTCATTCAACAAACATTTTCTCACTCCATCCTCCATCTCAGGCCTTGTGCCGGACACTGGTGGAAATGAACTAGTCATGGTTTCTGTCCTCAAGGAGATCCTAGTCTCAGAGAGAGACAGACAGGGAAGTAAAGCCACACAATAGAGTAAAACAGTGTGGATTCCTGGACAGGGAATTCCAGAGGGACAATTCCTCTGGAATTCAGAGTAAGGGTCCAGCCTTGTGACATCACAGAAGGCTTCCCAGTAGAGGTGGCTTTCAATAGGTGAGTCAACAAAGAAACTGATGTTTTTATACAATAGACTCTTATTCAGCAATAAAAGGAAATTACCCACAAAAAGACACAGACATGTTGCTAAGTGAAAGAAGTCAGTCTGAAAAAGACACATGCAGTATGATTCCAGTGATATGACATTCTGGAAAAGGAAGACTTATACAGAAGATAAACAAAGTACTGGATGCCAGGAGTTGGTGAAGGGTAAAATTGAATAGGTAAAGCATAATCTGGAAATTGGAAATGAGTGGAGCCCATAAGAACAAAGACAAAAAGCACTCCACCCTAGTTGATGATGTGGTTTCCCATGGGAGTGTGGGCTAACAATTCTCGATGTTGGAATGAGAAGTTACAGGTAAGTGAGGAGGAAGAGGATGCTAGGATGATCCATGTGATAATGGGCTAGAGTTGGAGATGCCAGTAGGAACTCATGTTTAGCTTGATATAAATACAGTTGGTTATATGCAGAAATACTTATATCCACGTTAGTGTACATATATATATATCCTCATTGTATTAGCTTAGAGTGCCCAGAAGCAACTTAACATCTGGATCTTGGTTTCAAATACCATTCTCCAGTAAAATGAAGCAGAGTTCCTTGGAGAAATGGCTGACTCTAGGACTGGGACTGGAAATATGCAAGATAATTCTGAAACAGCTAGTAGTGCTAGAAAGTAAGAAAATGCTAAACCAAAACTCAAAACTCCCAAACTCAAGCCCCTACAGGGATGGGGGTATGTCAGAGGGGCACAGGAGCCAAATGAAAGAGCTCTCAATGGCCCAAGGTGGAGCACTTTGAGCAAGAAAATTAATAAAATAGTACTGGATTATAACTTGTATAAAATAAATATGAGTCCATATTGATATAAAAAGTAGTGAGCAAATAAATGGAGAAAAGACAAATCGACCTTTAATAGGATTGATGTAATAGGAGAAAGAAAATGAAATGAGTAATTTTACAGCACAGAAACCTGACAGAAATGCTACTTTCAGCCAAGTGATCAACGTCAAAATCAATAATGATGTCATGTTGATAATATAGACAGTATATGTCGGGATGAGAACGCCATTCTTTTTTAAATATTTGGCTGTGCTGAGTCTTAGTTGCAGCATGTGGAACCTAGTTCCCTGACCAGGGCAATTGAATCCCAGCCCCCTGCCCTGGGAGCCCAGAGTCTTAGCCACTGGACCACCAGGGAAGTCCCAAGAACCCCATTCTAACTGTGGTAAAAACAAACAAATCCCAATTTAGGGACAGTCCATAAAATACCTGACTGGTATTCCTTAAAACTGACAAGATAATTTAAAAAGAAAATTCCGTAAAACCATCACAACCAAGAGAACCCTAAAAAGACATGATTTCTAATGTAAATGGTGTCCTGGAGGGCACTCTGGAACAGAACAAGGGAAGAAGAGGTGAAATCGTCATAAAATGTGGTCTTTAATAATAAAGCGTCACTATTAGTTCTTTTGGAGAACACAATGGCACCCTACTCCTGTACTCTTGCCTGGAAAATCCCATGGACGGAGGAGCCTGGTAGGCTGCAGTCCATGGGGTCGTGAAGAGTCAGACACGACTGAGCAACTTCACTTTCATGCGTTGGAGAAGGAAATGGCAACCCACTCCAGTGTTCTTGCCTGGAGAATCCCAGGGACGGGGGAGCCTGGTGGGCTGCCGTCAATGGGGTCGCACAGAGCGGACACGACTGAAGCGACTTAGCAGCAGCAGCAGCATTAGTTCACTGGGCTTCTCTGTTGGCACAGACCGTAAAGAATCTACCTGTAATGTGGGAGATCCAGGTTCAGTCCCTGGGTTGGGAAGATCCCCTGGAGAAGGGAGTAGCTACCCACTGCAGTATCCTGGCCTGGAGAATTCCGTGGGCTGTATAGTCAGTGGGGTCTCAAAGAGTCGAACACAACTGAGCAACTTTCACCTTCACAGGCGTTCTTGCCTTGAGGATTCCATGGACAGAGGAGCCTGGTGGGCTATGTAGTCCATGGGCTCGTCAAGAATCAGACACGCCTGAGTGACTCTCACTTCATTAGTTCACGAGCAGTGTCAGAGGTACCATTCTAATGTAAGATGTTACTAGAGTGTCGTGGTTCATTCTGTGTCGATCTGACTGGATCATGGGGTGCCCAGGCCGAAGGTCCAACATTATTTTGGAGTGTCTTGAGGGAGCCTCTAGATGACAGGCATTGCATCTAAGTACTAAGTAAAGCGAATGGGTCTTCCCGGTGTGGGCTGAGTGAGATCTGAATGGAACAAAAAGGCTGAGTGAGGGGGAAGTTTTGCCTGCCTGACCTTTGAGCAGGGTCACCAGGCTTCTTTCACTCTCAGACTGGAACTTCCAACATCAACTTTTCTGGGTTTGGGGCCTTTGGGCTCGGACTGGAACGATATCACCAGGTCTCCATATCACTAGCTTGCTGACTACAGATCTGAGGATGGTTCAGTGCCCATAACTGCCTGAGCCGATTCCTTAATAATAAATATCTTCACACCGACACATCTCCTATTGGTTCTGTTTCTCTGGGGAGCCTTGACTAGCACATGGGAGAAACTGGATGTGAGGTATTCAGGAACTCCCTGTCCTGTCTTCAATATAATTCTGTAAACCGGGAACTATTCTTAAATAAGTGGATTAATATCTTTATTGGGGTGATGGTTACCTGGCTGCATATGCATGCAAAAACTCCCTGAACTGTACATTCATCCATGTTACTGAATTTACATTATACCCCAACTATTTAAAGTGAAACTGAGATTTCTCTGGTGGTTCAGAGGTTAAGAATCCACCTTCCAGTTCAAGGGACATAGGCTCGATCCCTGGTCGGGAACAAAAATCCCGCACACTGCAGGGCAACTAAGCCTGAGCACTGCGTGCCTGAACCTGCAAGCTCTAGAACCTGTGCTCTGCAATGAGAGATGCCCCCACATGCTGCTGCAAAGACCCAGTGCAGCCGAAATTAAAAATAGATAAATACATAAAGTGGACTTAACATAAAAATCTCAACTGACAGCTTCTCTTGGAAAACCAGGAGGACCTGTAGCTCTAGCCTATTCCAACTGGCAGCAGTCAGTGGAGCCGGAGGGCAGGTGCCCCCTTTAGATGGAGGAGGGGTTCTTGGCTCCACATAGTTGTCGCCTGCTTATTGGTCCTTCTAGCCCTTGTCCCTGCTCCAGCTGTGTCTGCTTTGAACTTCTGGCTAACAGCCTTTTTGGGGTGGGAGGGCGTGTGGGGGATTTGGGGGAGCTGTGGGCACTGCTGATGCCAGCAGATACACGGCAGCCAATTAAAACCTCCCCACCAAGCGTCCCCCCTCCCCGGTTCCAACCATAGCACCTATCAAGCTGGGGCCGGTGGGAGGCTGACCTTGAGCAGGGTCCATCATTCTCCCCAGCCCCTGCAGAGGGGACAGATTTCTTCTCGGGCAGCAATGCCATCTGCTGTCTCTTATACACATCTGCAAATAAATGGAGAAAAGACAAATCGACCTTTAATAGGATTGATGTAATAGGAGAAAGAAAATGAAATGAGTAATTTTACAGCACAGAAACCTGACAGAAATGCTACTTTCAGCCAAGTGATCAACGTCAAAATCAATAATGATGTCATGTTGATAATATAGACAGTATATGTCGGGATGAGAACGCCATTCTTTTTTAAATATTTGGCTGTGCTGAGTCTTAGTTGCAGCATGTGGAACCTAGTTCCCTGACCAGGGCAATTGAATCCCAGCCCCCTGCCCTGGGAGCCCAGAGTCTTAGCCACTGGACCACCAGGGAAGTCCCAAGAACCCCATTCTAACTGTGGTAAAAACAAACAAATCCCAATTTAGGGACAGTCCATAAAATACCTGACTGGTATTCCTTAAAACTGACAAGATAATTTAAAAAGAAAATTCCGTAAAACCATCACAACCAAGAGAACCCTAAAAAGACATGATTTCTAATGTAAATGGTGTCCTGGAGGGCACTCTGGAACAGAACAAGGGAAGAAGAGGTGAAATCGTCATAAAATGTGGTCTTTAATAATAAAGCGTCACTATTAGTTCTTTTGGAGAACACAATGGCACCCTACTCCTGTACTCTTGCCTGGAAAATCCCATGGACGGAGGAGCCTGGTAGGCTGCAGTCCATGGGGTCGTGAAGAGTCAGACACGACTGAGCAACTTCACTTTCATGCGTTGGAGAAGGAAATGGCAACCCACTCCAGTGTTCTTGCCTGGAGAATCCCAGGGACGGGGGAGCCTGGTGGGCTGCCGTCAATGGGGTCGCACAGAGCGGACACGACTGAAGCGACTTAGCAGCAGCAGCAGCATTAGTTCACTGGGCTTCTCTGTTGGCACAGACCGTAAAGAATCTACCTGTAATGTGGGAGATCCAGGTTCAGTCCCTGGGTTGGGAAGATCCCCTGGAGAAGGGAGTAGCTACCCACTGCAGTATCCTGGCCTGGAGAATTCCGTGGGCTGTATAGTCAGTGGGGTCTCAAAGAGTCGAACACAACTGAGCAACTTTCACCTTCACAGGCGTTCTTGCCTTGAGGATTCCATGGACAGAGGAGCCTGGTGGGCTATGTAGTCCATGGGCTCGTCAAGAATCAGACACGCCTGAGTGACTCTCACTTCATTAGTTCACGAGCAGTGTCAGAGGTACCATTCTAATGTAAGATGTTACTAGAGTGTCGTGGTTCATTCTGTGTCGATCTGACTGGATCATGGGGTGCCCAGGCCGAAGGTCCAACATTATTTTGGAGTGTCTTGAGGGAGCCTCTAGATGACAGGCATTGCATCTAAGTACTAAGTAAAGCGAATGGGTCTTCCCGGTGTGGGCTGAGTGAGATCTGAATGGAACAAAAAGGCTGAGTGAGGGGGAAGTTTTGCCTGCCTGACCTTTGAGCAGGGTCACCAGGCTTCTTTCACTCTCAGACTGGAACTTCCAACATCAACTTTTCTGGGTTTGGGGCCTTTGGGCTCGGACTGGAACGATATCACCAGGTCTCCATATCACTAGCTTGCTGACTACAGATCTGAGGATGGTTCAGTGCCCATAACTGCCTGAGCCGATTCCTTAATAATAAATATCTTCACACCGACACATCTCCTATTGGTTCTGTTTCTCTGGGGAGCCTTGACTAGCACATGGGAGAAACTGGATGTGAGGTATTCAGGAACTCCCTGTCCTGTCTTCAATATAATTCTGTAAACCGGGAACTATTCTTAAATAAGTGGATTAATATCTTTATTGGGGTGATGGTTACCTGGCTGCATATGCATGCAAAAACTCCCTGAACTGTACATTCATCCATGTTACTGAATTTACATTATACCCCAACTATTTAAAGTGAAACTGAGATTTCTCTGGTGGTTCAGAGGTTAAGAATCCACCTTCCAGTTCAAGGGACATAGGCTCGATCCCTGGTCGGGAACAAAAATCCCGCACACTGCAGGGCAACTAAGCCTGAGCACTGCGTGCCTGAACCTGCAAGCTCTAGAACCTGTGCTCTGCAATGAGAGATGCCCCCACATGCTGCTGCAAAGACCCAGTGCAGCCGAAATTAAAAATAGATAAATACATAAAGTGGACTTAACATAAAAATCTCAACTGACAGCTTCTCTTGGAAAACCAGGAGGACCTGTAGCTCTAGCCTATTCCAACTGGCAGCAGTCAGTGGAGCCGGAGGGCAGGTGCCCCCTTTAGATGGAGGAGGGGTTCTTGGCTCCACATAGTTGTCGCCTGCTTATTGGTCCTTCTAGCCCTTGTCCCTGCTCCAGCTGTGTCTGCTTTGAACTTCTGGCTAACAGCCTTTTTGGGGTGGGAGGGCGTGTGGGGGATTTGGGGGAGCTGTGGGCACTGCTGATGCCAGCAGATACACGGCAGCCAATTAAAACCTCCCCACCAAGCGTCCCCCCTCCCCGGTTCCAACCATAGCACCTATCAAGCTGGGGCCGGTGGGAGGCTGACCTTGAGCAGGGTCCATCATTCTCCCCAGCCCCTGCAGAGGGGACAGATTTCTTCTCGGGCAGCAATGCCATCTGCTGTCTCTTATACACATCTGCAAATAAATGGAGAAAAGACAAATCGACCTTTAATAGGATTGATGTAATAGGAGAAAGAAAATGAAATGAGTAATTTTACAGCACAGAAACCTGACAGAAATGCTACTTTCAGCCAAGTGATCAACGTCAAAATCAATAATGATGTCATGTTGATAATATAGACAGTATATGTCGGGATGAGAACGCCATTCTTTTTTAAATATTTGGCTGTGCTGAGTCTTAGTTGCAGCATGTGGAACCTAGTTCCCTGACCAGGGCAATTGAATCCCAGCCCCCTGCCCTGGGAGCCCAGAGTCTTAGCCACTGGACCACCAGGGAAGTCCCAAGAACCCCATTCTAACTGTGGTAAAAACAAACAAATCCCAATTTAGGGACAGTCCATAAAATACCTGACTGGTATTCCTTAAAACTGACAAGATAATTTAAAAAGAAAATTCCGTAAAACCATCACAACCAAGAGAACCCTAAAAAGACATGATTTCTAATGTAAATGGTGTCCTGGAGGGCACTCTGGAACAGAACAAGGGAAGAAGAGGTGAAATCGTCATAAAATGTGGTCTTTAATAATAAAGCGTCACTATTAGTTCTTTTGGAGAACACAATGGCACCCTACTCCTGTACTCTTGCCTGGAAAATCCCATGGACGGAGGAGCCTGGTAGGCTGCAGTCCATGGGGTCGTGAAGAGTCAGACACGACTGAGCAACTTCACTTTCATGCGTTGGAGAAGGAAATGGCAACCCACTCCAGTGTTCTTGCCTGGAGAATCCCAGGGACGGGGGAGCCTGGTGGGCTGCCGTCAATGGGGTCGCACAGAGCGGACACGACTGAAGCGACTTAGCAGCAGCAGCAGCATTAGTTCACTGGGCTTCTCTGTTGGCACAGACCGTAAAGAATCTACCTGTAATGTGGGAGATCCAGGTTCAGTCCCTGGGTTGGGAAGATCCCCTGGAGAAGGGAGTAGCTACCCACTGCAGTATCCTGGCCTGGAGAATTCCGTGGGCTGTATAGTCAGTGGGGTCTCAAAGAGTCGAACACAACTGAGCAACTTTCACCTTCACAGGCGTTCTTGCCTTGAGGATTCCATGGACAGAGGAGCCTGGTGGGCTATGTAGTCCATGGGCTCGTCAAGAATCAGACACGCCTGAGTGACTCTCACTTCATTAGTTCACGAGCAGTGTCAGAGGTACCATTCTAATGTAAGATGTTACTAGAGTGTCGTGGTTCATTCTGTGTCGATCTGACTGGATCATGGGGTGCCCAGGCCGAAGGTCCAACATTATTTTGGAGTGTCTTGAGGGAGCCTCTAGATGACAGGCATTGCATCTAAGTACTAAGTAAAGCGAATGGGTCTTCCCGGTGTGGGCTGAGTGAGATCTGAATGGAACAAAAAGGCTGAGTGAGGGGGAAGTTTTGCCTGCCTGACCTTTGAGCAGGGTCACCAGGCTTCTTTCACTCTCAGACTGGAACTTCCAACATCAACTTTTCTGGGTTTGGGGCCTTTGGGCTCGGACTGGAACGATATCACCAGGTCTCCATATCACTAGCTTGCTGACTACAGATCTGAGGATGGTTCAGTGCCCATAACTGCCTGAGCCGATTCCTTAATAATAAATATCTTCACACCGACACATCTCCTATTGGTTCTGTTTCTCTGGGGAGCCTTGACTAGCACATGGGAGAAACTGGATGTGAGGTATTCAGGAACTCCCTGTCCTGTCTTCAATATAATTCTGTAAACCGGGAACTATTCTTAAATAAGTGGATTAATATCTTTATTGGGGTGATGGTTACCTGGCTGCATATGCATGCAAAAACTCCCTGAACTGTACATTCATCCATGTTACTGAATTTACATTATACCCCAACTATTTAAAGTGAAACTGAGATTTCTCTGGTGGTTCAGAGGTTAAGAATCCACCTTCCAGTTCAAGGGACATAGGCTCGATCCCTGGTCGGGAACAAAAATCCCGCACACTGCAGGGCAACTAAGCCTGAGCACTGCGTGCCTGAACCTGCAAGCTCTAGAACCTGTGCTCTGCAATGAGAGATGCCCCCACATGCTGCTGCAAAGACCCAGTGCAGCCGAAATTAAAAATAGATAAATACATAAAGTGGACTTAACATAAAAATCTCAACTGACAGCTTCTCTTGGAAAACCAGGAGGACCTGTAGCTCTAGCCTATTCCAACTGGCAGCAGTCAGTGGAGCCGGAGGGCAGGTGCCCCCTTTAGATGGAGGAGGGGTTCTTGGCTCCACATAGTTGTCGCCTGCTTATTGGTCCTTCTAGCCCTTGTCCCTGCTCCAGCTGTGTCTGCTTTGAACTTCTGGCTAACAGCCTTTTTGGGGTGGGAGGGCGTGTGGGGGATTTGGGGGAGCTGTGGGCACTGCTGATGCCAGCAGATACACGGCAGCCAATTAAAACCTCCCCACCAAGCGTCCCCCCTCCCCGGTTCCAACCATAGCACCTATCAAGCTGGGGCCGGTGGGAGGCTGACCTTGAGCAGGGTCCATCATTCTCCCCAGCCCCTGCAGAGGGGACAGATTTCTTCTCGGGCAGCAATGCCATCTGCTGTCTCTTATACACATCTGCAAATAAATGGAGAAAAGACAAATCGACCTTTAATAGGATTGATGTAATAGGAGAAAGAAAATGAAATGAGTAATTTTACAGCACAGAAACCTGACAGAAATGCTACTTTCAGCCAAGTGATCAACGTCAAAATCAATAATGATGTCATGTTGATAATATAGACAGTATATGTCGGGATGAGAACGCCATTCTTTTTTAAATATTTGGCTGTGCTGAGTCTTAGTTGCAGCATGTGGAACCTAGTTCCCTGACCAGGGCAATTGAATCCCAGCCCCCTGCCCTGGGAGCCCAGAGTCTTAGCCACTGGACCACCAGGGAAGTCCCAAGAACCCCATTCTAACTGTGGTAAAAACAAACAAATCCCAATTTAGGGACAGTCCATAAAATACCTGACTGGTATTCCTTAAAACTGACAAGATAATTTAAAAAGAAAATTCCGTAAAACCATCACAACCAAGAGAACCCTAAAAAGACATGATTTCTAATGTAAATGGTGTCCTGGAGGGCACTCTGGAACAGAACAAGGGAAGAAGAGGTGAAATCGTCATAAAATGTGGTCTTTAATAATAAAGCGTCACTATTAGTTCTTTTGGAGAACACAATGGCACCCTACTCCTGTACTCTTGCCTGGAAAATCCCATGGACGGAGGAGCCTGGTAGGCTGCAGTCCATGGGGTCGTGAAGAGTCAGACACGACTGAGCAACTTCACTTTCATGCGTTGGAGAAGGAAATGGCAACCCACTCCAGTGTTCTTGCCTGGAGAATCCCAGGGACGGGGGAGCCTGGTGGGCTGCCGTCAATGGGGTCGCACAGAGCGGACACGACTGAAGCGACTTAGCAGCAGCAGCAGCATTAGTTCACTGGGCTTCTCTGTTGGCACAGACCGTAAAGAATCTACCTGTAATGTGGGAGATCCAGGTTCAGTCCCTGGGTTGGGAAGATCCCCTGGAGAAGGGAGTAGCTACCCACTGCAGTATCCTGGCCTGGAGAATTCCGTGGGCTGTATAGTCAGTGGGGTCTCAAAGAGTCGAACACAACTGAGCAACTTTCACCTTCACAGGCGTTCTTGCCTTGAGGATTCCATGGACAGAGGAGCCTGGTGGGCTATGTAGTCCATGGGCTCGTCAAGAATCAGACACGCCTGAGTGACTCTCACTTCATTAGTTCACGAGCAGTGTCAGAGGTACCATTCTAATGTAAGATGTTACTAGAGTGTCGTGGTTCATTCTGTGTCGATCTGACTGGATCATGGGGTGCCCAGGCCGAAGGTCCAACATTATTTTGGAGTGTCTTGAGGGAGCCTCTAGATGACAGGCATTGCATCTAAGTACTAAGTAAAGCGAATGGGTCTTCCCGGTGTGGGCTGAGTGAGATCTGAATGGAACAAAAAGGCTGAGTGAGGGGGAAGTTTTGCCTGCCTGACCTTTGAGCAGGGTCACCAGGCTTCTTTCACTCTCAGACTGGAACTTCCAACATCAACTTTTCTGGGTTTGGGGCCTTTGGGCTCGGACTGGAACGATATCACCAGGTCTCCATATCACTAGCTTGCTGACTACAGATCTGAGGATGGTTCAGTGCCCATAACTGCCTGAGCCGATTCCTTAATAATAAATATCTTCACACCGACACATCTCCTATTGGTTCTGTTTCTCTGGGGAGCCTTGACTAGCACATGGGAGAAACTGGATGTGAGGTATTCAGGAACTCCCTGTCCTGTCTTCAATATAATTCTGTAAACCGGGAACTATTCTTAAATAAGTGGATTAATATCTTTATTGGGAGGAGGGGAGGGGGAGGGAGGGGGGACCATGGCTCCCAAACAAGCTGCAACTCCCCCCTCATCCCCAAGCCTGCCAGACTGGCAGGAGAGATCATCTAATTGAGGATTAAGGATTAATTGTGATCTGCCAGGCAAGTGGTGCTGAGGCTGCTGCAGCCAGCCCTGGCACCTCGGTGTCCAAGCTCCAGACTGAGCAAGGTACTGGTGACTGCCTGCCTGCTCTGTCTCAAGGCCATCTTGTTGGCACAATCACTGAAAGCTCCTCCCCTTTCTGGGCCTAGAGGTCAAGTTCATCCTTCCTCCCAGCAAGTGGGAATGGCAGCTGGTCATACAGGGCTAGAAGAGGCCTCAGCCTGTCCGGGGTCCACTCCGACCTGAAGGCGCCCTTTCTGGTTGGCACTGTGACGCTATAGTCCCCAGGCCTGGCTGAAGTCCTCCTGATGCTTCTTCCTAACGTGTGTGACTGTATGCCAGTTCCTCATCCTCATGGAGCCTTCCAGTGCCAGGCACAGGGACTGGATCAGCCCAGGGGGCAGTGGGGGACCCAACGGCCAGTTTCTGGATAGGAGTGTGACAAAACACAAATGGCATTTTAGAAACAAAAGTCTGGCAGCATGTGCTGCACGGGAGCAGGGAGAGGGCAGTGGAGCTGGGAGAACTCCCGCACATTGCTGAGACCTGGCCTCCCGGGTCCCTCAATATGGACAATGGGGTTATGAAGACCACGGCAGGGCTGGAGTGAGGAGCTGTGTCATTTGGTTTCCCTGGGAGGCAAACACCAAGATGAAGTTCGGAAGGCGAAAAAGAGGCAGTGTGATGAAGAAGGACTGGGCAGAGAGTCGCTGATTTGGGGCTGACCTGACCACACCTTGGCTAACCTAGAGGGGACTCGGAACAGAGCCCACCCATGTGCTCGGTCAGTGGCCGCAAGCTCCAGGGAAGAGTGAGGCGTGTGCCCAAAGGCTGAGATATATCCTGAAGGGGCCTGTCAGCTCCCTCACCCCCTGCAGCTCACCATCAAGTTCTTTCTTGCAGGGAGCTCTGAGCTGCGCCCCTCTAAGAGGAAATGGGAAGGAGCTTGGGAGAGGCCCTTAGGCACGTGGTCTTCGGCTGTAATCTTGGATCCAGCAGGAGCCCTTCACAGGGTGAGGGGCCACCATGCACCCAGCTCTGGGAGAAGCAGGTTGGGTTTACTCATCTGGGAACATTTCCCAGTACTTGCTCTGGGCTGGCTGCAGGATCCAAGGAGGGCCCCTTACCCACCTAAAGTTCACAATCGAGAGGACTTCAGTTTGGGGGCCAAATACCTGGAGGATGAACAGGTGAGCAGTGGAAGCTGTGTCCCTAGCTCGAAGATGCTTTATTGTCAGAGAAACAGAGCTGGGCAAGGGGGCTTGGTGGAGGAGTGGGGTGGGGGTGTTGCAGGCAAGGGCTGTGCTCACAGGCCAGGGCAGGGAGAAGAGGGGGAGGGGTCCCAGCTGGAGGTGAGGGGCTTCGAGAACACACTGGCAGGCAGTGGCTCTGGTCCCAAGTCCTGTCTGCTGCTTCCAGCTTCTGTGCAGGCTCAGCGAGACATCATTCGCACAAACTCTGCCAGGACAAAGCCAACATTTCAGTCTGCTCTCTGGACCTCGACCCCCTGGAGTGAGGCGAAGATATTGACTTTGAGGTGGGAGAGAGTGTGGTCAAGGGCAGGGCCTGCAACGGAGTCCCCGGGATTTGGTGGAGAATAGGCCAGGAAGAGGGGCTTTGTCTTATGGGGGGGGAAATCTTGTAACTGAACCTACTTTCCTCTTTGCTTTGGCTGCTAGGAAGCTCAGGAACACTTTTGGGCCTACCTTGGAGAATTTCTACTTTCCTTGTGTGTGTTTAGTTGCTCAGTCGTGTCTGACTCGTTGCGACCTTGTGAACTGTAACCCACCAGACTCCTCTGTCTATGGAATTCTCCAGGCAAGAATACTGGAGTGGGTAGCCATTGCCTTCTCCAGGGGATCTTCCTGACCCAGGGATTGAACCCTGGTCTCCTGCATTGCATGCAGACTCTTTACCGTTTGAGCCACCAGGGAAGCCCTGACTTTCTGTGAAAGTGAAAGTCGCTCANCCAGGCAAGAATACTGGAGTGGGTAGCCATTGCCTTCTCCAGGGGATCTTCCTGACCCAGGGATTGAACCCTGGTCTCCTGCATTGCATGCAGACTCTTTACCGTTTGAGCCACCAGGGAAGCCCTGACTTTCTGTGAAAGTGAAAGTCGCTCAGTTGTGTTCTGCTCTTTTTGACCCCAAGGACTATACAGTCCATGGAATTATCCAGGCCAGAATATTGGAGTGGGTACCCTTTCCCTTCTCCAGGAGATCTTCCCAACCCGGGGACTGAACCCAGGTCTCCTGCATTGTAGGCGGATTCTTTACCAGCTGAGCCACGACGGAAGCCCAAGAATACTGGAGTGGGTAGTCTTTCCCTTCTCCAGCAGATCTTCCTGACCCCAGGAATCAAACTGGGGTCTCCTGCATTGCAGGTGGATTCTTCACCAGCTGAGCTATGAGGGAAGACTTTTCCTTCCTTGGCTTCCTTTTATTATTTAATCCTTGCTTCCCTCTGTTGGGAAGGGGTAGGCTGCCTGGATCTAGATGCTGGCTTCTTTCGCTAAGCACCCTCGCTTCCCTAAGAACCGACTTTTTCCTCCTTACGGGGTTAAGCCTGGCTTCCTCCCAGGTTCTCCTGATGGTTAGCCGGGAGAGGAGGTAGGTGTGCTTAGCACAGAGCCTGGAGCACACACAGCGCTTGAGGCTCTTCCTCTGTGAAAACTCGCGCAGGGTCCGCGGTGCTGAGCGTGGGGGAACGGTGGGCGGTACCTTCGAAGTCCACCAGGCCGTCCCCGTTGAGGTCAATGTCGCGGAGGATCTCGTCCACCTCCCGCTGGGTGAGCCGCTCTCCCAGCAGGGCCTTCAGGGCCGCCCGGAGCTCACCCAGGCTGATGCAGCCGTCCCCGTTGGTGTCGAACTGCGGCGACACCGGGTCGCGGACCGAGTATTTAATTGGCGCGTCCCCTCCCTCGCCACCGCCACGCAGGCCCCGCCCGCGCCGGCCCGGGGACCCCACCTCGCGGAAGGCGTTCCGCAGCTCCCGGACGCCGATCATGTCCGCGGTCTCCGCCAGCAGCTTGGGGCCCATCAGCTCCACAAAGTCGTCAAAGTCCACCTTCCCGCCACCTGGGGGCCACGCCCATAGAGCCCCGGAACCATCAGAGACCCCTGCCCAGCCCTGGCCTCCTCCGCCCTCCCCTCCTGGCCTGTGTCCCTCTCCCCGCCCCGCTGAATGGGCCTTGCCCTCCTTCTGTGTCTTCTAGGCTGTGTCTCCTGCGGGCAGCCCTTCATTTTCCTGAAGAGCTCAGTTGGGCTCAAGTTCCTGGCTCCAGTGACCTGGCTGTGTGACCTTAGGCAAGTCACCGGGAGGCTGTGGCTGTGTGCTAAGTCGCTTCAGTTGTGTCCAGCTCTCTGTGACCCCAGGGACTACAGCCCGCCAGTCTCCTCTGTCCACGGGATTCTCCCGGCAAGGATACCAGAGTGGGGTTGCTATGTTCTTCTCCAGAGGGTCTTCCCAACCTAGGGTTTGAACCCCGGTCTGTTAAGTCTGCTCCATTGGTAGGCAGTTTCTTTACACTAGCGGAGACTGTTGCCTCATCTAAAAAGTGGGCATGCTAGCCCTTCACCCACCCACCTCACGGGGGCTGGTGAGATTCTCTGGAGGCAGAGAGCTTGCCGTGAGAATGACCAGAGTCCCAGGTTCTGGGAGCCAGCCTGTGTAGACACCTCGGTTCCCTGGGCTGCCCGGCTGCCCTGACCGTGGTCCTGGCCTCTGGAGAACTGGGGCGGGGGTGGGGGACAGGTCTCAGGCACATACTGATTTGCTGGGAGATCTCGATGAGCTCCATCTCGGTGGGCATGTAGCCCAGCGTCCGCATGCAGGCCCCCAGCTCCCTGTAGCCGATGTAGCCGTCCCGGTCTCGGTCAAACTCCTGGAAGGCGGCCTGCAGCTCTGCCAGGCAGGGCGGGGTCAGTCCATTCCGCACGTCCCCTGGGACCCCAGCCTGGATTAGACCTTCTCACCTTGGTCCTGTTATGTCCATGCTTTCTAAACAGTTGTTTCTCTTTGCTACCCCAGGGCCTTTGCATATGCTATTTCTTTCATTCACTCTGCAAATATTTAAGGGACATCTGCTCTGTGCCAAGCACTGCTCTAGGTACTGGGGTTGTGGCAGTGAAGAAAGAAAAAAGATAAAGGAGAGAAAGAGAGAGGGAGGGGAAGAAAGAGAGAAAGGGGGAAAGAAAAGAAGGAAAGAAGAGAGGAAGGAGAGAAAGAAAGGAGAGACTGAAGGAGGTGAGAAAGAAAGAGAGGGAAAAAAATCCTTGACCTCATGGAGCTCACATTCTGGAACATTCTTTGTCTTTATGCCACCTATTCAAAGAAGTCTTCCCTCTCAATTCAGTCCTCTGGCTCCTTTGATCACTTCCTTGAGAGCGCAAAGCACCAGTTGTACTGGCAGTTGACCTGTTGACATCTCTCTCCAGAGGACACAGGCCAGATCTATCTGGTTGGCCACGTTTCCCAGTACTCAGAACCGGGACAGGCCCACAGTGGGCACCCAGGAAGTGTTCGCTGGATGAATAAAAGGGGACCATGTCCCGCCGGGCAAACAGAACCAGGAAACTGACAGCTGGGGGTTCTCTCAACCCCACCCTGCTCAGTCTGGTCCCCATCTTCTTGCTCGGATCCCCTCCAGCCTGCTTGCTCCCAGTTCCTCCTGGAGACTGCTCGAACCCCCACCCAGTGCCCCCCAACTCTGGAAACTCGAGTTCTTTCCCCAACCCTTTACCTTCAATCTCCTCTGGCCGCAGCTCCCGGTCCTGAGGGAAGACAGGAGGGTTAAGAATTCCCTGGACAACCTCCCAGGTACCTGCACCTCCTCTTTCTTGTTCTCTGGGGCCCCCCACTCAGCCCCACAACATGCAGGCACTCCTCTTCGCCCACCGTTCATGCTGATGGGCTGGGCACCTGGGCCCCCCTTCCCTGTCCCCTGTGCCCCGCTCCTGGAGCTCCGTTAGCCAGAGGTGGAGCTCGGGTTGGGCAGACCCTCCGGCTTGGCCATGGGGCCATGTCACCGTGTCTCTCTTGCTCTCTCTATTCCTCCTTGGGGGCCCTGTCGCCTCCCTGCCCATCCCCTTGGTGGCTTCTGTCTCTGCCGTTTCTCTGAGTCACTCCCTGGCCCCCTCTTCTCTCTTTCCTGGCCTGTTTCCCCAGGTCCCCCTCATTTTGATCTTATGTCTGTTTCTCCACGCCTCTCTGTCCCCCACATCCCTAGATCTGTGAGCCTTTTCTCTGAGATCCCCACTCAGTCCTCTCCCCCCGGCTCAAGAAGAGGCAAAACGTGGGGGCAAGGGTAGGGGCCGGAGGCAGGCAGGTGGTGGCCGTACATACGAGCTGGGTGGCGGCGATGCTGGGCCGCAGAAAGATGCAGGCGGGCCCCACCACGCTGCTGAGCACGGAGTAGCCCTGGACTCCCGGCCAAGGGGCCCCCGGCTCCTCAGGACTGGGGCTGGGGCTGGGGCTGGGGCCCAGGCCATGGCAGGACCCCCCTGGGGGAGAGCCAGGCCACTGCCAGCGGTCCTGCAGCAGAGCCAGCCATGAGCTGGGGCCCCTCTCCACCCTCACTTGCCAGCCTCTCCCGTCATTAGAACCCAGCACAGGACAGTGGAACCTCACCATCAACACTCTTGACTAGAAGGGTCCACTCCCTTACTGTTCAGGGGGACAAACCAAGGCCCAGAAAAGGGGCAAGGAACAGGGCCACAGTCACTCCAGAGGGCAAGGGCAGCAGCAGGAAGGGGGCAGTTGGACGGGCAGTTGGGGGGCCTGACGAGCTTGGCAGCGGAAGGCCCAGAGGTCTGCAGGAGCCAAGACTACGATTGGTCAAAGTCTGGGGTCTGCCAGGGAAGATCTTGGTCGACAGTGGTGGGGGCAACCCCTTCATCCCCATGCTTTGCCCACCTGTGACCCCAATCAGGCCCTGCCCAGGGTCCAGCCCAGCCTCCCGGCCTTGGCTTCTCCCCCTTAACCCTCCTACCTTAGGCGCCCGGTGCCGGGGCCGCTTGGCACAGTTTCCCATGGGCCCTTGAACCATGCCAGGCCTGGAGTCCCGGGGGCAGCCCAAGGCTGGGCCTCAGAGGATGCTGTGGGCTCCCACCAGCTCCCAGTGAGAGTCTGAGATCACTGCAGGGGATTTTCCGAGGGTTTTGTGGGGAAGATCGCGGGCGGGTGGGCAGGCGGGGAGCCCGGGGCACAGGGGCTTGGGTCCTAATCTGGGATTATCTCTGAGCATCTCTGCTGGTGAGGGTGGCCACTTGGGGCACAAGGCCCGCCCCCCCAACCCCGGAAGGCACAGCTTCCCCATGCTCACTCCTGAGGGTCTTGCAGACACGCCCTCTCCAACATTCTCTCCCCCCAGCCGAATCTGGAGAGATTTAATGTCTTCAGAAGCAGGGCCTAGACCNATGTGTATAAGAGACAGCCCCCCCAACCCCGGAAGGCACAGCTTCCCCATGCTCACTCCTGAGGGTCTTGCAGACACGCCCTCTCCAACATTCTCTCCCCCCAGCCGAATCTGGAGAGATTTAATGTCTTCAGAAGCAGGGCCTAGACCTGCGAGGAGGAAGCCAGGTGCCTTGATTGCCAGAGTGGGCTGGGTCATCTCTCCAGGGAATGGCAGACCCAGGAAGCACCTGCCCCTCCCTGCGGACCCCTGCTGTCACCTCAGAGCATCTGCCCAGCCTGCCTGCCCTCGGCACCCCTGCCTGGACCTGCCCCGGCCCCACTACTTAGGCGAGGACCCAAGGACAGCTGACTCTGGACTCTGCGGGCTGGAAACAGGGCTCAGTGATGGCAGAGGTTGGGGGGGATGCCAGCCTCCCTCTGGGCGGCTGAGTGGCTGCTGGCTCCTCCATCAGAGTGCATGTCTGAGCTCCCCTCCCTGGGCTCAGCCCTGGGTTTGTCCTGTGGGGCCCCGGCTAAGGCGTGGGGTCCCCGCTCTTCCTTCACGGTCCCCTCAGCTGAGGATGACCCCACACCCCAGCCCCCTTTACCTGCCCGTAGGCGGCCTGCACCTGAGCCTCCAGTTCCCGGAGGAGCGCGCGCCGCCTGGTAGCTGCTGGGCTGGCAGGGGCCCGGCTAGGCCCTGGCGCGACTTCGGAGGGAGTGGGGTCCCCCGTGGGGAGGCTGCCATCTGCTGGGCCCCGGGGAAGGGCCATGGAGACGAGCGCTTGGCACCTCCTGCCGTCTGGGGGCACTGCCCACGCCACTCTCCCAGGGCCTGCAGGAGGGTGGCCTGTGGGAAGCTCCGGGCGTGGTCCTCACAGGGTCCCTGCTACTCTCCCTGTTTCCAGCTCCAGGGGCCGGTGGCCCAGGCCCTCCAAGAGCCCCGTCTTCCCTAGCTCCCCGGACCCCTCACACAGCCCCTCCCTGAAACCCTGCCTTGCCACCCACTGCGCTCAGGCTGCCACAGACCGTGCCTGGGGCTCCTCACGTCACAGCGGCCTCTCTGCCCATCTCCCCATATGGCCCTCTGCCTCTGAGTCTGTGTTGCTCTCTGCCCCTCCCTGGCCCCTCTGCTCCGGGGGTCTCTTTGTGTCTGTCTGACATGCTGTTCTCGCTCTGCCCCCTGCCCGCTGCTGACATCTGCCCAGCTGTGTCCCTGTGGGTCCCTCTGCCGCTCGTGCCCATCTCTTTGTCGGTTTCCTCCCTCTGTTGGGTGAGACTCTTTCCCACATCGGTCTGCCCTCTTTCTGTCTGTGCGTTCTTGCTCTTCCTATTCTCCATAGGAGGCCCTCTACCAGGATGGCTCCTGGACAGCCGGTCAGGCCCTTCCCTGCGCTCCCCCCTCCACAGCGGCTCTGGGCTGAAGGTGCAAGCCAGGTGGGAAGTCCCAGGGAGGCGCACAGCAGGGGCCCAGCTGGAAAGACCACCCCTCTAAGCCCCATCCCAGATCTGCCCCCTTTCCCCGACCCAGGGCCCTGGGGTGTCTCTGCACTTGTCCACCACCTCACTTCCGCCCACACCTCCCACCTAATCCATGCCGACCTCCAACTTCCTGCTTCTTGGGGAGAAGGGTGGGGGTGGGCCAGGCAGCCTGCAGCGGCCTCTGGTGCGCCCCTCCCCCCAGGTTCTGCCCCCCAGCCCACTTACCACCCAGCTGCCGGCTCCTCACCTCCCAGAATGAGGTCAGTTGTCCTGCCCCGGCCCTGCTCCGGGCCCCTCATGATTTATTCACCTGCCCCCCGCACCGGCCTTTGTCCAAGGGAACCAGATCCCACCAAGCCCCTGCCACCTGAGCTGATGGCGCTGGCCTCTCTTGCCACAGCATGGCCATCCATTCATGTATTTCTTTTGCAAACACTAAAGGTCTGCCGGGATCCAGCCCCAGGCCAACACGACAGACCCCGTCTGCTCTGAGGGCCCTGCTGTCAGGCACATCTAATTCAGAAAAGGGCCGAGAGACAGTCTCCAAGTGCTTTGGGGCAGGGACCTAGGCATCAGAAAGGCTTCATGGGGGAGATGGGCAGATGGGCAGCATTCTAGGCGTTGCCCACTGACATTTACCTGGGTGAGTCCCAGGGTCCCCAGCAGGGACCAGCTGTGAACATGGGGTGTTCCAAGGTACTGGAATCCAGCAGCGTCTTTGGGTGGAGGCCCCCAGGAGGGAGGAAGGGCTTGTAACCCCTGCAAAGGCCGCAAGAGGTAAGAGAAAGCGCAGGAGGCTCGATTTCAGCAAATGTTTGTGGACCCCCTGCTGTGCGCCTCCCTGGGACTGCACCTTCAGCAAGCCCAGAGCCGCTGTGGAGGGGGGAGCGCAGGGAAGGGCCTGACCGGCTGTCAGAGGAGGAACGTGGGGGCCTTGATGCTACAGGGGCTGGGGAAGTGACCTGTGAGCCGAGACCAGAGGGATGATGGGAGTGACCGCATGAAGGGGGGTCGGGTGGACTTGCAGGCAGAGGGAACGGCCTCCACAAAGCCCTGAGTGAATCTGAGCGAAGACCAGGGTTGAGAGGCCAGTGGATGCTGGCCAGTGGTCAAGGGTGGCTCATTGTGACCATTCATGTTGACCATTTGAAGGCTCAGCTTCAGCACACTTCAGTCCCTCTGCACTCTGGGTCACAGCTCCTCCCAGAGGCCAGGTGTGCACAGCATCCCCAGCGGGACTGCAAAAATCCCTTAGAGAATTCTCCTGTTTTCTGCATGGTCTTAGAATGGACCTGCAGGCCTGGGGTCTCCCCTGCATTCGCTGTGTGACCCTATGCAAGGTATTTCATCTCTCTGAGTCTTACTTTCCTTATGGAAACTGGGTAAGAAAGTTTCCTTCTCTGGAAAATAGGGGTTAACCTAGTATTTGCCTCATGGTGCCTTTATGAAAATTAAATGATAAAAGACCAATCATAAAAGACCTGGCATATTGGAAGCGCTCAAAAAACTGTGGATGTCACATGAGATGAAAGAATCCATATCCAAATAACCTCCTAAGAAGGTGGGGAAGTGTTGAGAAATATGTCCCAAAGTATAAGCCAAAGAAGTGGGGACCATCACTGGTCAGGGCATGTGGGCTGGAAGCATTTTCAATGAAGGAGCAAAGCCTTCATGTCTGGCTCCAGGGTCCAAGATGACCAGGTGGATCAGTGGTGGACAAATGAATGGATGGATGATTTGGTAGATAAGTGAGTGGTCGGATTGGTTGCCAGATGATTTGATGGGTTTGAATGGTTGGTGGTGGGAAGAATGAATAATTGAGAAGCTGGATGGATAGACAAACATGGATGGAAGGATGAATGAATGGACAGGTGGATGTATAGTTGAGTAGACAGATGGGAAGTTGGATGAATGAATGGATGGACAGTTGGGTGACTGCATGGAAGGATGGGTAGATGATTTGATGGGCTAATGGTTTCACAGACAGACGGTTAGTTGGATGGATAGATGGGTGAATGAAAAGATGGAGGGACAGACAAGTACAGGATGATTGTATAGGTAAATGAGTAGTGGCTGGGTAAATGAGATGGTGGGTAAATGGACAGGTAGATGTTTTGATGGACTACTGGTCTAATGTTTGGTTGCTGAATGGTTGAATAACTGGGTGAAACTGAAAGTCGCTCAGTTGTGTCTGACTCTGTGACCCCGTGGACTATACAGTCCATGGAATTCTCCAGGCTAGAATACTGGAGTGGGATCCTTTCCCTTCTCCAGGGGATCTTCCCAACCCAGGGATCGAACCCAGGTCTCCCACATTGCGGGCGGATTCTTTACCAGCTGGGCCACAAGGGAAGCCCAAGAAATACCGGAGTGGGTAGCCTATCCCTTCTCCAGAGGATCTTCCTGATCCAGGACTCAAACCAGGGTCTCCTGCATTGCAGGTGGATTCTTTACCAACTGAATAACTGGGGAGATGGGTATATAGATGGACAGACAGATAAGTGGAGGCAGAGAGATGGCTGGGTGGACGGACTTGCTGCTGAAGGTCTTACATTCTTTAGTCAAAGAGTTCATCAGGGTAAAGACCATATTTTACTTGTTTCAGTGTCTTCTCTTATGTTCAGTCCAATCATTGCTGAGACACACTAATCAATGTGTGAATAAAGACCTGTGCTTGGGGACTTCCCTGGTGGTCCAATGGTTAAGACTCAGCACTACCAATGCAAGGGCCGTGAGTTTGATCCCTGGTTGGGGAACTAAGGTCCCACATGCTCCACAGCACAGCCAAAAAAAAAACCAATAAGAATTTCTTAAAAAAAAAAAAAGACTGTGTCTATCTCCTCCTACCCTGAGTTGAGTTGTGATTCCCCTAAAGGCAAAGATGATGGTTCCTTCTCTACCCTGTTCCCCACAAGCCAAACCCAGGCATGGCCGGTGGTAAGATACCACTTAAGACATACACACACTCACTAGGATAGCTACAGTGAAACAGACAAACAATTACAATCATTGGTGAGAATGTGGAGAAGTTGGAACCTTCATAGGCCGCTGCTGGGCTTATACAATGGTGCAGCCACTTTGGAAGAGAGTTTGGCAGTTCCTCAAAATGAGTTACCACATGACTCAGCAATTTCACACTTAGGTATATACCCAAGGGAATTGATAAGTTCACACAAAAACTTGTGTGTAGCACTGTTACAACTTTCATAAAGTGAAAGTTGCTCAGATGTGTCTGACTCTTTGTGACCCCTGGAATTCTCCAGGCCAGAATACTGGAGTGGATAGCCTTTCCCTTCTCCAGAGGATCTTCCCAACCCAGGGATCAAACCCAGGTCTCCCGCATTGCAGGCAGATTCTTTACCAGCTGAGCCAGCAGGGAAGCCCAAGAATACTGGAGTAGGTAGCCTATACCTTCTCCAGTGGATCTTCCCACCCAGGAATCGAACCAGGGTCTCCAGTATTGCAGGCAGATTCTTTACCAACTAAGCTATCAAGGGAAGGTGTTACTCATAACAGTAAAAAAAATGAAGCAACCCATATGTCCATTAATACATAAATGGGTAAACAAAATGTGTATTTTCAGACAATGGAATATTATTTGGCCATAGATAGAAGTGATGTCCTGAACCATCCTACAACACAGATGAAGCTTGAAGACATTATACTAAGAGAAAGCAGCCAGACGTGAAAGGCCACATCGTGTGATTCCATTTATATGAAATACCCTGAAGAGGCAAATCCATAGTGATAAAATAGATTGTGTGCATGCGTTAGTCATTTAATCGTGTCTGACTCTTTGCGACTGTAGCCCACCATGATCCTCCGTCCATGGGCTTCTCCAGGCAGGGATGGCAGGAGGGGGAATGAGGTGTGATGACTAATGGGTCCAGGGTTTCTTTTTGGAGTGATGAAAATGCTCTGGAATTAGTGGTGATGATCACACAACACTGAATATTCCAAACCCCACAGAACATACACTTGGTAAGGGTGAATTTTGTGTAGCAATAAAGCTCTTACATATACTTGAAACCCCACCAAAGACAGGGGCTGACAAATACATGGACTGGAGGTGGGGGGTGGACACAGGAAGCTGCCTGCCCATGCGACTGGGAAAGCTGTGCTCTGGGCCTCAGAGGAAGAGGCCCCAGGGTGGCCACAAAGCTAGCCCACAGGCTGGGCTGGGGGAGCCAGAGGAACGCTGCAGCATGGTGCTAAGGCCTGCCCAGCGGGCCCGTCATGACGGCTGGGGTGTGAGCTAGCGGGAGGCCTGCTGGCTGGCAGGCTGTCTCCAGGCTCCCAGGTGTGTGATGCTTGTGCACAGGAGGAGCACAGGCGTGCCAGGCCAGAGCGGGTAACTGAGTCTTTCTGAGCCTTGGTGTCCTCTTCTGCATAATGGGAATATGACCCCGTTCCTCCCAGGCTGCGGTGGAGATAACATGAAACCATTTATGCAAAAGCGCTTTGTAAGCTGCTAAGTGCTGGGCAGATGTTCCTGCAGCTGTGAGTCAGGGATAGATCCCAGCTCTGGGGCCACCTCCCCCACCCACTCCCAGACCCAGGCAGCCGTGGGCTCCATGAGGCTCAGGGATGCTCCTAATCGGGCTTGCCTGGGGTTTTCCCATGCTTGGGCTGGGTACTTCTGCACCTGGGGAAGGACAGCTTCCTCTTTCAGGTGGCTCTGATGGGAAAACCAGGCTCAGTCAGGCGCCAGTTCCCAAGGAGGACCCCACCCACCGCCACCCCCAGCACCAGGAAGGGGCAGCCAGGAGAACCAGGCTGCAGGTGCAGATGGGCCCGCAGGGAGGCTGGTACAGGCCCCGCCTGGAAAGACACAGCCCTCCCAGGCCCCGAAAGTCTTGCTCACTCCAGTTCATCTGTCTTTCCATTCACCTGTATCCCTTCAGCCTGTATTTGAAGAGTACAGAACACTTTGTTGTTGTTTAGTTGCTAATTCGTGTCTGACTCTTTGCAACTCCATGGACTGTAGCCCACCAGGCTCCTCTGTCCATGGGATTTCCTAGGCGAGGATACTGGAGTGGGTTGCCATTTCCTTCTCCCGGAGATCCTCCCGACCCTGGGATTGAATTCAAGTCTCCTGCATTGGCAGGCGGATTCTTTACCACTAAGCCACCTGTGAAGCCTCTTACAGAGCCCTTGCTGCTGCTGCTGCTAAGTCGCCACAGTCGTGTCCAACCCTGTGCGACCCCAGAGACGGCAGCCCACCAGGCTCCCCTGTCCCTGGGATTCTCCAGGCAGGAGTACTGGAGTGGGTTGCCATTTCCTTCTCCAATGCATGAAAGTGAAAAGTGAAACTGAAGTCGCTCAGTGTGTCTGACTCCTAGCCACCCCGTGGACTGAAGCCTACCAAGCTCCTCCGTCCATGGGATTCTCCAGGCAAGAGTACTGGAGTGGGTTGCCATTGCCTACTCCGACAGAGCCCTTAGATGTAGTCAAATAACAAGGCCCTGCAGAAGACAGTGAGGGTTGAAAGTGATGACCTGAATCCTACCCGAGGTATTCACTAACCCTCTGACCTTGGGAACATCACTCTGTGCTTCAGTTTCCTCCTGGGTAAAATGGGATCTGAACAGGACCAAGTCTTAGGATTGTAATAGGTGTAAATTTCTCAGCAGCAGCCCTCAGTCCCTGAGGATTTTTGCATTATAAAGGAGAGAGGCTGCAGAAATGGGTTTTTATTGAAATAACATTCATCCAAGCAAAAAGCATTTATGGAGCACCTACTGTGTGCCGGTGCTGGGGCGCTCAGTCTTGGCCCTCTGAGGGCCCTGAGGATGCTGTGTTCAGGTGCGGTGAGGAGGCAGGTAGTGGCGGCCGGGTGCTGAGTGTGGGAGCCTGTTGTAAAACCACTGCGCAGCAGGCAAGGTGCACAGCTGCGGAGAGCCGGTGGGCCCCTCCGCCCGGCTTCACCACACCCACACCTCGCCCAAACCCAGATCCGCTCGGTGACTCGGCGGATTCCTGGGGTGGGGCGCTGGGGTGGAGCAGGACCTTAAATATACGGCCTCCGGGTCCTCCCCACTTCCTGCCACACTTGAACTCCGCCGCCTCCAGTGAGTAGGTCTGGACCGGGTGGGGGAAGGGGCCGGTCGGGCCACCCCCCCTCCCCGGGCGGCCTGACCCCCGGGCTGCCAGCCCCTGGGGGTCCTTCCTCCCGCATCGTCCGGTCTGTCTGTCTACCCTAGTGCCGCCCTACACCATCGTCTACTTCCCGACCCGAGGTGCGGCCGCTTCTCCTTTAGGAGGGCCAAGGGCCCCCGGCAGGACGCGCAGTCTGGAGAGCGCCCGAGGCGGAGGCGGGCCCGGGGCAGCCGGGCGGGGTCGCGGACTGCGGTCCGCCGCGGCTTCGTTTGTGAGGGCGGGGGTCCCGCGGGCGGCGCGCTCTATTCCTCCCTCTCGGGTCCCTCCCTGGGGCGAAGCCCCTGTCCCCCTGGCCCAGACGCTGTGGGGGCCGGGGGCTCCACTCTATCCGCTGCATATCTTCTCAGCGAGCTCAGAGTCTAGTTTGTTTCCTGTCTCCACATCCAGCTCCCATCCACTCCTGACTTCCCCAGGGGCCTGCTGCGAGGCTGGGGTCTCTGCCCACCCCCACTGCCCCATCCTCCCCTCCCCCAGGGCGCTGCGAGGCCCTGCGCATGCTGCTGGCCGACCAGGACCAGAGCTGGAAGGAGGAGGTGGTCACCAAGGAGAGCTGGCTGCAGGGCCCACTCAAGGCCTCCTGCGTGAGTGACGACGCCCAGACAGGTGGGGCAACCCTTGAGTCGGGGGCAGCTGAGCTCAGTGTCCCTCACCGAGCCGTGCCCCACCCCTCCCAGCTGTACGGGCAGCTTCCCAAGTTCCAGGATGGAGACCTCACCCTGTACCAGTCCAATGCCATCCTGCGACACCTGGGCCGCTCCTTTGGTGAGTCCCGAGGCTGAAGGCAGCCCAGTCCAGGAAAGCTCCTGAAGGGTCACACCCAGATGTCCTGGGATCTGGTCCTACGGCTGGGCCCGGGCCAGGTGGCCCTAGAGGAAGGGGCAGGGCCTGGGTTAGGAGGGCTCTAGGTTTCAGAGCTGGGCCTCCAGTCCCCCTGGGGCAGGGACCACATGGCTTGGGCTGGCAGCCCTCCTGGGTTCATTGCTTCCTGGATGACAGCTCAGGGGTGGTCACTGGCCACCACATGGTACATGCTGCTGTAGTCTAGAGTCACTGTGGGTGTGACCAGGAGCTCCAAGGCCGGTCTCCTCCTGCCCTAGCCTCACCTGAATCTGCGAAGCCTGGTGCACACAATGAGCAGGCCTGTGGCCTTGTTTCATGGGTGGCAGGAATGTGGCCTGGGGAGGTGACTGCCTCTTTTTCAGCCAGCTGGGGGTGGTGGGGAGTGGGTACAGGAGGATGTGGGAAGGGGATCCCACATCAGGGAAGTCAGGGAAGCGGAGTGGGAGCAGCCAGCCCTAGGCCCACCCTGACTTCTTCGAGAGCCAGGGTGAGAAGACGGAGGCCTCTAGCGTGGCCTGCCTCTCGCTGTCCCGCCCCATGCAGTCCCGCA
>SJYX01002613.1:151368-171717 GCA_006410675.1 Oreotragus oreotragus
CCCCCCTCCCCGGGCGGCCTGACCCCCGGGCTGCCAGCCCCTGGGGGTCCTTCCTCCCGCATCGTCCGGTCTGTCTGTCTACCCTAGTGCCGCCCTACACCATCGTCTACTTCCCGACCCGAGGTGCGGCCGCTTCTCCTTTAGGAGGGCCAAGGGCCCCCGGCAGGACGCGCAGTCTGGAGAGCGCCCGAGGCGGAGGCGGGCCCGGGGCAGCCGGGCGGGGTCGCGGACTGCGGTCCGCCGCGGCTTCGTTTGTGAGGGCGGGGGTCCCGCGGGCGGCGCGCTCTATTCCTCCCTCTCGGGTCCCTCCCTGGGGCGAAGCCCCTGTCCCCCTGGCCCAGACGCTGTGGGGGCCGGGGGCTCCACTCTATCCGCTGCATATCTTCTCAGCGAGCTCAGAGTCTAGTTTGTTTCCTGTCTCCACATCCAGCTCCCATCCACTCCTGACTTCCCCAGGGGCCTGCTGCGAGGCTGGGGTCTCTGCCCACCCCCACTGCCCCATCCTCCCCTCCCCCAGGGCGCTGCGAGGCCCTGCGCATGCTGCTGGCCGACCAGGACCAGAGCTGGAAGGAGGAGGTGGTCACCAAGGAGAGCTGGCTGCAGGGCCCACTCAAGGCCTCCTGCGTGAGTGACGACGCCCAGACAGGTGGGGCAACCCTTGAGTCGGGGGCAGCTGAGCTCAGTGTCCCTCACCGAGCCGTGCCCCACCCCTCCCAGCTGTACGGGCAGCTCCCCAAGTTCCAGGATGGAGACCTCACCCTGTACCAGTCCAATGCCATCCTGCGACACCTGGGCCGCTCCTTTGGTGAGTCCCGAGGCTGAAGGCAGCCCAGTCCAGGAAAGCTCCTGAAGGGTCACACCCAGATGTCCTGGGATCTGGTCCTACGGCTGGGCCCGGGCCAGGTGGCCCTAGAGGAAGGGGCAGGGCCTGGGTTAGGAGGGCTCTAGGTTTCAGAGCTGGGCCTCCAGTCCCCCTGGGGCAGGGACCACATGGCTTGGGCTGGCAGCCCTCCTGGGTTCATTGCTTCCTGGATGACAGCTCAGGGGTGGTCACTGGCCACCACATGGTACATGCTGCTGTAGTCTAGAGTCACTGTGGGTGTGACCAGGAGCTCCAAGGCCGGTCTCCTCCTGCCCTAGCCTCACCTGAATCTGCGAAGCCTGGTGCACACAATGAGCAGGCCTGTGGCCTTGTTTCATGGGTGGCAGGAATGTGGCCTGGGGAGGTGACTGCCTCTTTTTCAGCCAGCTGGGGGTGGTGGGGGGTGGGTACAGGAGGATGTGGGAAGGGGATCCCACATCAGGGAAGTCAGGGAAGCGGAGTGGGAGCAGCCAGCCCTAGGCCCACCCTGACTTCTTCGAGAGCCAGGGTGAGAAGACGGAGGCCTCTAGCGTAGCCTGCCTCTCGCTGTCCCGCCCCATGCAGTCCCGCAGTCAGAGGGACACGCCAGTCTGCAGAGCCCAGTTCTGGCCAGGCCCCATAAGCGGGCACCCCTCAGGCCTGGGGAGGTGCGATCAGAGCTTGGCCGGCCCTTGCAGGGGGACAGCTTGGAGAGGAACTGGGGCTAGCTTGGGCTGGGAGTTCCCAAGACCCAGGGACCAGGATCTGGTCTCAAAGACGAGCGCCTGGGCTCCTGCTGGGTATGTTCCTTGGGCTCGTGGAGATAGGAGTGGCAGAATTGGGCAGAGCAGACCCCCCAGCACAGGGGACCTGGGTGCCCAGACCTGAGGCCTTCAGGTTTAGGGGGGAGAGGGGAGCACTGAGCGGGCCGGACCCCAGCCCGGACAGAACGTGACCCTCCGCCCGGCCACTGACGCAGGGCTGTACGGCACAGACGAGCGGGAGGCCGCGCTGGTGGACATGGTGAACGACGGCCTGGAAGACCTCCGTAGGCGCTGCGGCCACCTCATCCACCACAAGCGCGTGAGCTGCCGGGGCTGGCGCTCAGGGCTGGGGCGGGGAGGCTGCCCGGGGCCAGGCCCACCGCAGACTGCTGCGGGCATCACTTCATTTCACAGGAGGAGGACAAAGCCCAATATGTTCAGGAGCTGCCGGCGCACCTGAAGCCTTTCGAGACCCTGCTGTCCCAGAATCAGGGCGGCCAGGCCTTCATCGTGGGCGACCAGGTGAGCTCTGGGTCCAGCCATCGGAGGTCCATTTCTCAGATGGGCAAACCGAGGCCCAGAGCAAGGCCGTGACTGGCTCCCTGGAGCAGCCAGTGTTCTGCCCCCCGAGCCGTGCCCCTTCCTGATCCCACTCAAGCCCTCCCACCCCCTACCCTGCAGATCTCCTTCGCTGACTACAACCTGCTGGACCTGCTGCTCAATCATCAGGTGCTGGTCCCTGGCTGCCTGGACCCCTTCCCCATGCTCTCAGCCTACGTGGCCCGCCTCAGCGCCCGGCCCAAGCTCAAGGCCTTCCTGGCCTCCCCGGAGCATGTGAACCGTCCCGTCTTTGGAAGCCGCAAAATATGAGCCCAGCCTCCCCTGGGAGAGGTGCTGCCCTTGAGACGAATAAACACGGTGAGAGGAAAGCTGTGCTGTGGTCACTGAGGGACCAGGTGGCCCCTGGGGATCCCCAGCCCTTCTCAGACTGTCTCAAACAGGATGAGGGCCTGGCTGGGCCTTGAAAAAGCTTCAGGCCCTCAGAGCTGTCAAGATGCAAAGAGGAGTTCCAAGTCCAGAGAGGAAGGTGAGATTCCACACCTCCAAGATCCACCCTGGAGGGCCGCCTGCAGGAGGGGGTTGACCTCCCCAGGGCCGAGGCAACCTGGGAACCATCTCCAGCTGAGAAAAGGGCCGCTGCGTAGGGAATGCGCAGTTCCTGACAGCTGTGTGATGGGTTCCCTCACCCAGCACAGGCAGGGTGACTGGTCTCTGCACTCTCCGGTGCTGTGCACATGCACCACTTGGAGTGACACATACACTCAAGTGTTTCACACACGTGTCCATGTTGCCCGTTCTCGTGTGTCACCCACGGTCACCCCCAGGCAGTGTGGCAGGTGGCCAGCAGGGCCCAGGTGTATGGCTGAAGACAGTCCTGGGAGTTCTGGGCACTCCGTGCTGCTTGGGGACCTGAGAGGGGGTTAGTCAAGGTCCTCCAGCTCCTGGGGCCTCTGTCAGCGCCCCCTCACACTGTGGGAGCGCCCCACCACCTGCCCAGGCCCAGCCCAACTCTCCTTCCTGCAAGGCTGTGACCGCTCATCCTGTCCCGGGCCTCCTGCTGCTCCTGGGACAGTGTGGAGGCAGATAATTCCAGAAGGCCTGCATTCCCAACGCAGAGCTCTCATGGCTCCTCGCTGCCCTCCAGGCAGAGTCCTCAGAATGATGAGCCTGCCTGGCCTTCCTACATCTGAATTCTCTGGCTTCCAGAACATTCCCCACCTCCAGCCACCTGGTTCACCCTTAGAGCTGCTCTCTGCTCTCCAGACAGCCCACCTCTCCTGCCTTCGTCCCGCTGATGACCCACTTCCCCGCCTCCACCTCCCCTCCCCCACTTTCCCCGCCCTCCCCCCACAGTCACGCCCCTCAGCCCACTCCCAGGTTCCCTGGGCACTTCTGCCTCTCCGCTCTGTGGGGTCTGGCCTGCCCAGCTGTCGCCCTTCCAGCCCTCCCCCTGTGAGGTCAGAGACTGGATCAAGTTCATTTCTGGCTCCCCTGGCCCCAAGGGAGGTGCTGCTGACTCACCTTTGTTGGGGCTTATTTGTGTCTGACTCTTTGCGACCCCATGGACTGCAGCACGCCAGGCTTCCCTGACCTTCACCATCTCCCAGTTTGCTCAAACTCATGTCCATTGAGTCAGTGATGCCATCCAACCATCTCATCCTCTGTCGTCCCCTCCTCCTTCCACCCTCAGTCTTTCCCAGCATCAGGATCTTTTCCAGTGAGTCGGTTCTTTTCATTAGGTGGCCAAAGTATTGGAGCTTCAGCTTCAGCATCAGTCCTTCCAGTGATTTCCTTTAGGATGGACTGGTTTGATCTCCTTGCTGTCTGACGGACTCTGAAGAGTCTTTTCCAGCATCGCAACTTAGAAACATCAGTACCTGTGCTGGTGGTTTAGTCACTAAGTCGTGTCCAACTCTTTGCGACCCCATGGACTAGCCCACCAGGCTCCTCTATCCAAGGGATTCTCCAGGCAGGAATCCTGGAGTGGGTCGCCATTTCCTTTTCCAGAGGATCTTCTGAAACCAGGGAGTGAACTCAGGTCTCTTGCATTGCCGGCAGACTCTTTACCATCTGACCACCAGGGAAGCCTGTAACCTCCTTTAAGACATGTCACAAGTCAGGATTCAAACCTGGGCCCTCTGGTCCCAGAACCTGGGCTTGTACCAACTGTCTCAGCTTGAACCACTATTTTTTATATCCTGGTCCAGGGTGACTGCAGTTACCAGGGACCCTGCGAGCTGGTAACTCTTGACCCCTTCCCCCACTCAAATTATATGGAGACAGGAACCCTAACAGATTGGGCTTCCAGCCTTGCGGGGTCGGGGTGGAAGTGAAACTGGTTCCAGTTTAAAGGCTGGATCAGGAACTTCCCTGGTGGCACGGCGGACGAGAATCCATCTGCGAATGAAGGGGACATGGGATTGATGCCTGGTCCAGGAAGACTCCACACTAGAGCCGGTGCTCTGCCACCGCAGTGAGAAGCCTGTGCACCGCAGCCAAGAGCAGACGCCACCCTCGACAGCTGGAGAAGCCCGGGCGCAGCAATAAAGACCCAGTGCAACCAAAAATAAGTAAATCAAGAGTTGCGGGGGGAAAAAATGGTGGGGGGGACTGGAACATTTAAAGCCTGTTGATTGGATCTGCTCTCTAGCTGGGGAGGAGGGAAAAGCAGTTACAGACTCAAAACGCTGGTCCTTGTGGGCACTCCTGGTCCTCAACCAGCTGCAGCTGGGTCAGAAGAGGTGGAATAAAGGGGTTGATCCCAGTTTCTGTGAGGGTTTGCCCTTTGGCGGCAGCTCTGAGACTTGATAATCTCCCTCCCTGGGGTATTAGCCCAGGGAGGTTGGGGGTGAGGGGTTCAGGGAGTCACCGCTGACCTCAGAGGTAGAAGCCCAGCCTGCTACGGGGCCTTGAGTGCAGGCCTCAGCCCATGGGCCCTGCTCTGCTGCCACTCCAGAAGCTGTGGGAAGGCCAGCCGAGCCCTTCCCAGGCTCACCTCTGGCCTGCACCATCTTCTCCCGGCTCTGTCAAGGTCTCTAGCTTGGGCTCCACTCCCCACCTCCAGCCCACTCCCCCTGAGCCCACTTGGTGAGCCACTTGAAGACTCTCTTCCCAGCCCCTGGCTGCCTTTCCTCAGGTGTATACCGTCTCTGAGCCTGTTTCCTTTTCTGACATCACAAAAGGCCAGTGTTTACCAAGCACCTTCTGTGTGCCAGACACTTGGTGAGTCTTAAAACTTCCATTTTACAGATGAGAAAACTGAGGTCAGAGCTGGAATTTGCACCCAGGCAGACTGATGGCCTAGCCTACCTTCTTTCCCAAAGAGCCCCAGAAAATGCTCTCATATGTGCTCTGCACAAATCTAGCCGTCAACGGAGTGGTTATTTGCCATGTTAATGTTAGTGAAATGTTAAATACCCTGATTGCAGTCAAGAGGGAGCCACAGGAATTTTAGAAGCCAGAGTACAGGTCATGTTCAACCGCTGGCCTGATTTGCAGTTTGCTTTTAAGGCCGAGAGGCTGGAAACCAGCTCTGCAACATGTGGAAATGAAACCAGGGTGAGCACGAACAACTGGGAGGATCCTCTCATGACCCTACGGAGACGTTTACCCCCAAGAACTGTTTGTCCAGGAAGTGCTTTTGGCAGCAAAACTTGAACTCCAAATCTTCCTCTTGGAAGACTTTCCACTGGAGTGGGGGTGGGGAGCCTATACATCTCCAGGTGGGATTTTCCACAGTCAGGAAATTAGCCCAGGATCCCGTGAGCTCTCTTTATCCCTCCAATTTACTTGCTTGAGCCTTGATCTTAAGAGAAGCATCTAAGGGAGAAAATAAACGAAGGCTTTTAGTTCACCCATTGGCTGATCCCCAGCTGGATTCTGACTCAAAAATGTGTCAACCTTGAGAAAATGGTGGTTTCTCAAAGATTTGGGCTCAGTATGTTTAAGTCTCCAGCTAGACCTACTGATTAGGGCACATCTGGGGAAAGTTGGTGGCTCAGTGGTCAAGAACCCACCTGCCAATGCAGGAGACGTGGGTTCCATCCCTGGGTCAGGAAAATCCCCTGGAGGAGGAAATAGCAACCCGCTCCCGTATTCTTGCCTGGAAAATCCCATGGACAGAGGAGCCTGATGGGCTACAGTCCATGGGGTCGCAAAGAGTTTGGACATGACCTAGTGAGTAAACAACAATGAGAGTGGAAAGTTCCCATTTTGAGAGTTGGAAGCAGTGGCTGTTTCCTCTTATGCCNTATTCTTGCCTGGAAAATCCCATGGACAGAGGAGCCTGATGGGCTACAGTCCATGGGGTCGCAAAGAGTTTGGACATGACCTAGTGAGTAAACAACAATGAGAGTGGAAAGTTCCCATTTTGAGAGTTGGAAGCAGTGGCTGTTTCCTCTTATGCCAAAACTAAGGCAGCTGGGAACTGGGCTCGTAAACCAGGCTCCGGGGGACTGAGACACACAGCTGGCTGGTTGCTCAGCTCTGACCTGGTGATGTCGTGGGTTTCTCTTCCTCTGACTCTGCCAGCCCTCGTCGTCTCCTGCTGGTACCAGGCTTTGCCCTCCAGACACATGTGACCCAAACGCAAGCCCTAGCCCCAGGCACAGTGTGGTCCAAGGGCTGAGCCCCGGCAGGAAGCTGGGCGCATCAGAGTCCTCCCCTGACCCAGGCCGGGCAGTGCTGGCCAGGCATGAGGGGACCTCCCTGGTGGTCCAGGGGTTAAGACTCTGCCTTCCAATGCAGGCAACGTGGGTTCAGTCCCTGGTCAGGGAACTGAGATCCCACATGCCACTGGGCAACTAAGCCTGTGCGCCACACCTTCTGAGCCCGCCTACCACAGTGAAGATCCAGCACAGCCCCTGCACAAAAAGAGTCAGTGAGGGTTAGGGTTAGGGTAACCGCTCAGAGCAGACTGTGGGGTTGGTTACAGCTGAGAATTGAGCCCGTCCGTGTGTGTGTGTGTGTGTGTGTGTGTGTGTGTGTGAGAGAGAGAGAGAGAGAGAGAGAGAGTTTTCAGCCATGGTTCCAGTCCCCCAGAGGCCATGTCCTTCCTCTGATTTGTTCACGTGACCTCATACATGCTTCCTTTTTGGAGCTGAGCTTCTGTGATTTCAGCTGAAAGAGACTGTGACAATTTTCAAATATGTCCACAGATCCATTTTCCCCATCAGAATTTGGAATCAATCTCCTACCCCTTGGGTGTGGCTGGACTTAGTGACTTGTTTCCAGCTCACGGGTGTGTGAGAGATGGTGCAGATCGTCCGGGACTAGGCCGTGGAAGCTTTCTGGCTTGCTCCTGGCTCCCTCTCTCGGTTGCCAGCCAACCAGGAAGACACTCAAGCAGCCCTGGGGAGAGGCTCAGGTGATAAGGAGCGGAGGCTTCCTGCCAAGGCAGCACGAAGTCACCACCCACCTGAGCAAGTCATCTGGAGGGCCTCCTCCAGTCCCAGTCGAGCCTTCAGATGAGACTGTGGCAACCACGTGTTTTAGTTTCTGGGTTTTTTTTTTTTTTTTTTTTTTTTTTTTTTGCTTTGCTGGGTCTTAGATGCAGCATTTTGGATCCGGTTCCCTGACCAGGGATCAAACCGTGGCCCCTTGCATTGGGAGTGTGGAGTGTTAGCCACTGGACCACCAGGAAAGTGTGATTTTCTGTATTCCGATGCTCTGACTTCTAGGGCCTGACTGACCCTGCAGGGTTAACTAATTCTCATTGGAAAAGACCCCGATGCTGGGAAAGATTGAAGGCAAAAGAAGAGGACAGCAGAGGGTGAGCTGGCTAGACAGTATCACTGACTCAGTGGACGTGAATCTGACTGAACTCTGGATGATAGTGGAACACAGAGGAGCCTGGTGTACTGCAGTCCACCACTTGGTGACAGAACAACAACAAAGGTGGTAGTTAACAACCGGCCTGACTGTGCGCCTTTCAGATGCAAACCAGCCAGTTCAGAGCCCGTGTCCCACCCCCCTCAATGGGCTCTTATACCCTGGCCTTACACCTGCCATAGTCACCCCAGGGCCAGGTACCAGGCAACCAGAGATGGCCCCTATGCTCCAGAGCCCACTGCAATGATACAAACTCACCAATCCTTGGCCTGCTTACCCTGCCTTGTGTGTTTCTTTGCATGGAAACCACAGTAGAGGCTCTGCCCAAAGTTTCCCATCTCCCTCTGCCTCCTGACCACCCCTGGCGTGTCCTCGGGTGGATGCCCCCCCTACCTCTAACCCCAGAATGGCATGCCCCATTCTCTTGGGATCTGTGAGAAACTATTTCTTCGATGGCAGATGCTTCTTGATCTGTTGGCCTTGCCAGACCTAAAATAATAATAAAGCTTATATTTAAAACAGTGACTCTGGGCAACAACCACTAAGTCAAGCCACTCCCAGATTTCTGACCCAGAGAAGGAGATAATAAATGTTTATTATTTTAAGTGGATAAACTTTGGGGTCATGTGTTAGACAGCAGTAGATAACTAATACAGGGTCGGAACCAGGCCAGCAGCATCTGGTCCCAGCATGGGATGGATATGGAGCACCTTTCCAAGTTCACGGAGCAAGGCAGGTGCCCTGAGGTTTCATGAGCCACTTTCCAGACAGGAACTTTTCTAGTTCCTTTGGTGGAGGTTTGGTGTCTTCTCTGCCACCACTGGGCACAAGTGCTGGTTAGTGCTTGGGATTGAGGTGCATTCTTCAAACAGGAATCTTTCCTTTGATAATCTCAATTCCTGATTGCAAACCCAGCACAGCCCAACACCCCAGTGCATATTCCAACAAGTAGTTTTTCCATGCAGGGCATTCACATTGGCGAGCAGCTAATGAGCTTGACTTCAGGTCCCATCCCTTCCCCTCATTTGCTCTGTGATCTGGATCGCCATACCCAAACAAGGCAATACATCTACAACAGCTCTGGACTTTCCGGGTGCTCCAGTGGTTAAGAATCTGCCTGCCGATGCAGGGGACACAGGTTCAATGCCTGGTCAGGGAAGGTCCCACATGACGTGGGGCAGCTGAGCCCGTCTACCACAAGTACTGAGCCACACGCCCTGAGCCTGTGCAGCACATCAAGAGGGGCCAGTGCAGCAAGAAGCCCGCGCCCTGCCATGGGCGGTACCCCGCTCACCGCAACCCGGGGAAGCCCGTGCAGCCAAGACCCAGGGCAGCCAAAAATAAGCAAATCCGGGTCTCCCCTACTGCTTCTGTTTCTGGATAGAACGCTGACTAATACACTATTTAAACAGAAGACTAGGATATTTCCCTCGTGGTCAAATGGCTAAGACTCCACACTCCCAATGCAGGGGCCCAGGTTCGATCCCTGGTTAGGGAACTAGATCCCTCACTCTGCAGCAGAGACTTGGAGCAGTCAAATAGATAAAAATAAGCATTTAAGAATAAATTAAGATAATTAAATTTAAAATTAAAAAAAAACAGAAGACTCACCTATTGAGGGCTGTCTCTGAAAAGATCAGTTTTCTATCTGTTGTGATTAGAACAATCCATTTGGTTTTTATTCTTTTTTTTTAAATTGTATTTATTTTTAATTGAAGGATAATTGCTTTACATTATTGTATTGGTGTCTGCCATACATGAACATGATGGCTTTTATTCTTGAATAACATGTTGATTTTAAAAATTGAATAATAGAAAACTTGATTTAAAAAACTTTACTTGGAGAGGAAATCTCAAAGTGGTAATATTTCTTTATTTTATTCTAGACGCAAGTGCTCAAATGATGACTTGGCTGAAACTGTCTAACTTCAAGTTTTGCTAGAGGTCAACATATGATCAGCTGTTTTCTTTCCCCTCTTGCTCAATTGCATATTTGTGCAAAACGTATGGTGAAAGAAGAGATGCCACCTTCCCAAGATGTTGAGATAGCCCTGAAGGTAAGGGTGATGAAAATACCTGCAGAGCTGGCTTATTACAAAAATTCTGTTCAGCCATTTATTAAACATTTATTATAGGCCAGGCATTGAGCTAAAGGTTTTCTTTATTTAAAAAAAAATTTTGGGAATGGTCTTCATTGCTACATGTGGACTGCCCTCTACGTGTGGTGCACACTTCTCACTGAGATGGCTTCTCTTGCTCAGGGCATGGGCTCTAGAGCGCAAGCTCAGAGTTGCCCTGAGCCACATGGAGTCTATTTTATACATAGTAATTTGTATCTGCTAATCCCAAACTCGGGGAAGGCAATGGCACCCCACCCCAGTACTCTTGCCTGGAAAATCCAATGGACGGAGTACCAAACTCCTAATTTACTTCTCCCACCCCCTTCCCCTTTGCTGCTAAGTTGCTTCAGTCATGTCTGACTCTGTGCGACCCCATTGACGGCAGCCCACCAGGCTCCCTGGTCCCTGGGATGCCCCAGGCAAGAACACTGGAGTGGGTTGCCATTTCCTTCTCCAAGGCATGAAAGTGCAAAGTGAAAATGAAGTCGCTCGGTTGTGTCCGACTCTTCACGACCTCATGGACTGCAGCCCCCCAGGCTCCCCCGTCCCTGGGATTCTCCGGGCCAGAGCACTGGAGTGGCTGTCACTGCCTTCTCCAATGCATGAAAGTGAAAAGTGAAAGTGAAGTCGCTCAGTCGTGTCTGACTCCTAGCCACCCCATGGACTGCAGCCCCCAGGCTCCTCCGTCCCTGGGACTCTCCGGGCCAGAGCACTGGAGTGGGTGCCGCTGCCTTCTCTGCTTTCCCCTTTGGCAATCACAGATTTGTTTCTATGTTTCTAAGTCTGTTTCCGCTTTGTAAATAAGTTCCTTTGTATCATTTTTTTTAGATTCCACATATAAACAGTATCGCATGATGTCTCTTTCTCTGTCTGACTGCTTCACTTAATGTGATAATCTCCAGGTCCATCCCTGTTGCTGCAAATGGCATTCTTTCATTTTCCCACTGTTCCCTGGTGGTTCAGACAGTAAAGAATCCCCCTGCAGTGTTGGAGACTGAGTTCAGTCCCTGGGTTGGGAAGATCCCTTGGAGAAGGGAATGGCTACCCACTCCAGTATTCTGGCTTGGAGAATTCCATGGACTGTATAATCCAAAGGGTCGCAAAGAGTCAGACAGGACTGAGCAACTTTCATTTTCACAATTTATGGTAGGTGTGCTTAAGCATGTGTGTGTGGGTGCTAAATTGCTTCAGTTGTATCCGACTTTTTGCAACCCGATGGACTATAAGCCCGCCACGCTTCTCTGTTCATGGGATTCTCCCAGCAAGAATACTAGAGGGGGTGGCCATTCTTCTCTCCAGGGGATCTTCCGAACCCAGGGGTCAAACTTGTGTCCTCTGCATTGCGAGGATTCTTAACCACTGAGCAACCTGGGAAGCCTCCAGACTAACACAGATATCCTTCAGTGGGTGAGTGGTTAAACATACCAAGGAATACGACTCAGGAACAAAAAGAATGAACTGAGACTTCTGTAGTGGTCTGCGGCTAAGACTCCACACTCCCCATGCAGGAGTTGGGGGTGGGTTTCGATCCCTGGACAGGGAGCTAGATCCCACATGCTACAACTAAAAAAAAAAAAAAGAGAGAGACTCTTTGTGCCGAAACTAAAAGACCGAAGATCACAGGTGGGGCAACCAAGACCCAGTGCAGTCAAATTAATTAATTGATTGATTTTCAAAGAGAGGAATGAACTATTGATACACAGGGCAACCGGAATCCAGAGAAGTGTGCTGAGTGGGGGGAAAAAAGCTGATCCCCAAAGCTTACATACTGTTTGATTCCATTTATATAACATTCTTGTCATGACTAAATTCTAGAAATGGAGGACAGATTGTGGTTGCCAGAGATTAAGGACAGGCAGGGGGGTTGGAAGTGTTGTGGTGTTGGGGTGGGGCTGGGGGGTGGAGTTTGGTATGGTTATAAAAGATGATATAAGAGATTGTGTGGTGAGGAACTGTTCAGGGTCCTGACTGTGGTGGCGGATGCGTGAACATACACGGGTGATAAAATTGCACAGAACTAGACACACACTCACATAGGAGTCCAGCTGAAACCAGGCCAATCTGCACAAGATGGTTAGGTTGTATCAGTGTTAACATCCTGGGTGTGATGGTAGCACTCCAGTTTTGCAAGATGTTATCTCAAAAGGAAAAGTTTACCTCAAAAAAAGTAAATAGATATAAAGGTTCTAATTAAAAGACACAGGATGTCAGAATGACAAAAGAACATTAAATTATGTTCTATGTATAAGAACACATTTCAAACGTAGGATACAGAGAGGTTGAAAGTGAAAGGATGAAAAAGGCATGCTGTGCAAGTACCACCTGAAAGAAAGTGTAGCTGCATCAATAACAGGACAACAGCGCTTGGAAGCCAAAAGTCAATACATCGTGAATGAAAAACTTAAAAAAATATAGAGAGAGGGGATTTTGTTAATGAGAAAAGCCTCAATATTTATCCAGAAGTAAAAAAAATTCTAAGTTTGTATGTATCTAATATCATGGCCTCAAACTTTATAAAGCAAAACATGATGGAATTGCAATGAGACATACACAAAGCTGAAGTCATTACGTGTGTGTGTATTTGCCAGTCTTGTTTCATTTATATTTTCTTTCAGTCTATATTCAGGTATTTTAGCATGCTTCTCTTAGTAACTGATAAAAAATTCTAAGTTTGTATGTATCTAATATCATGGCCTCAAACTTTATAAAGCAAAACATGATGGAATTGCAATGAGACATACACAAAGCTGAAGTCATTACGTGTGTGTGTATTTGCCAGTCTTGTTTCATTTATATTTTCTTTCAGTCTGTATTCAGGTATTTTAGCATGCTTCTCTTAGTAACTGATCGATCGGGTAGAGAAAAACTTCAAAATAATATGGAAAAGCCAAACAACCACAGAGCACACTTTTGCTCATTTATTTGGCTGCGTTCGCTCTTAGTTGCGGCATGGAGGATCCTCTCTAGTTGTGGTGACCTGGCTCAGTAGTTGAGGAGCATGGGCTTAGTTCTACTGCATTGAGGATCTTAGTTCCCCGACTAGGGATCGAACCTGTGTCCTCTGCATTTTGAGGAGGATTCTTAACCACTGGACCAGGGAAGCCCCAGAATACACTTTCTTTTCAATACATGTGTAACATATACCAAAATTGATTCCGTAGAAATGTCAGCGCATTCCAGTGGATTGAAATTGTAGAGTCCGTTGCCTGTGCACAGTGCAAGCGAGCTAAAAGCCAATTTCCAAAAAGACAGCTTAGATGTTTGTGATTAAAGGATTATTTCAGGAGCTGAGTCCTCATACCAGTGAACCACAAGTACCACAAAGAATCATTGCTTCATAGAAAGCAAACCAATATGCAAAATGGTAAAAGAAAAATTTACCTCAACTTTTTTTTAGAAAATTAGTTAATTTATTTATTTAATTTTAATCTAATTTGGGTCTTCATTGCTGTGAAGGCTTTTCTCTAGCTGAGGCGAGTGGGAGCTATTCTCTAGCTGCGGAATGCGGGCTTCTCATTGCAGTGGCTTCTCTTGTGAAGCATAGGCTGTAGGGTGTGAGGGAGCAACAGTTATGTCTCACAGGCTCTAGATCACAGGCTCAGCAGCTGTGGCGCATGGGCTGAACTGCTCCCTGGCAGGTGGAATCTGCCCAGATCACGGATCAAACCTGTGTCTCCTGCATTGGCGGGAAGATTCTTTATCACTGAACCACCAGGGAAGCCCAAATGTGTATTTTGTTTTTTAATTTTAGGGATAAATTTTGCTGTTGTTGAGGTATTACACATCCATAAATACATTATTATGCCTCCATTGCACATACTGTAAAGTGCACTCCTCTTTAAGTGGATTTTGTGAGTTTTCATATTCATGCAGACCTCTGCAGTCACCACCAGATCAAGAGAGAGAATGTTTGTAATACCTCAACCCCATAAAATCCCCTCAAAGTTAGTGCCCTCCAAACCACACATCCTTCTGGCTCCTAACGCCATGAGCTAGTTTTGCGTGTTCCTGAATTCGTATAAATGGAGTCGTATGCCAGGCATTATTTTGTGTGGCTCCTTTGGCTTAATGTAATGTCCGTGGGTTTCATCCCTGTGGTGTGTGGCAGCGTTCCACTGGGTGTGTTAGTCGCTTACTTGTGCCTGACTCTGGGATCCCACGGACTGTAGCCCGCCAGGCTCCTCTATCCATGGAATTCTCCAGACAAGAATACTAGAGTGGGTTGCCATTTCTTTCTCCAGGGGATCTTCCTGACCAAGGGATCGAACCCAGGTCTCCTGCCTTGCAGGCAGATTCTTTACCATCTAAGCCACCAGGGAACCCCTCCGTTGGGTGACCGTATCATAACTGATTGGTTGACATTTGGGTTGAATGTCTGGTGTGGGGCTATTATGAGTTAAGGATCAGCTTATTTGATTGTGGAAGCTTGGTAAATCCAAAATCTGAAGGGTAGGCTGGCATCATCTACTGATTTAAATGTCAATCTCATCTAAAAAAAAAAAAACCTTCAGAGAAACATCTAGAATAGTATTTGACCAAACATCTGGGTACTGTGGCTTATTCAAGTTAACACATAAAATTAACCATCACAAATATATACCCAGGAGTGGAGCTTTAGTAGAGAACACGATTTTTTCCGAGTAGTTGAATCATTTTAACACTCCCACCAAGAAAGCATGAAAGTTCCAGTTGCTCTATGTCCTTGCTAACACTTGGAATTGTCGGTGCTTCCAGTTTTTCTAATGAATGTATGTGAAGTGAAGTGAAGTCACTCAGTCCTGTCCGATTCTTAGTGATCCCATGGACTGCAGCCTACCAGGCTCCTCCGTACATGGGATTTTCCAGGCAAGAGTACTGGAGTGTGTTGCCGTTTCTTTCTCCAGGGGATCTTCCCGATCCAGGGACTGAACCCGGGTCTCCCGCATTATAGACAGACGTTTTACCGTCTGAGCCACCGGGGAAGTACCAATGGATGTCTAGTAGTAATCTAATGGTACTGTGGTTTCAGCTTTTATTTCCTTGATGACTAATGATGTCACACACCTTTTCTTACGCTTGAGGGTTGTGTAATATTGCCACACAAAATATTTCCAAACAGCAAACTCTTTATCCCCCCGTAATTTTATTGAAGAATAGTTAATTTACAATGTTGTGTTAATTTCTACTCTACAGCAAAGTGATTCAGTTATGCACATTTACGCATTTTTTTCATTTTCTTTTCCATTTGGTTTATCACAGGGTATTGTTCGGAGTGTTTTATGCTATTCGGTAGGACCTTGTTGTTTATCTATCCTATGTATACAACAAGCAGTTTTATTTTCTTTATTTGTTTTGTTGTGGCATGTGAGATCTAGTAGCCTGACCAGGGATGTATGTAACCCGGGCCCTCTGCATTGGGAGTGCGGGGACTTAACCATTTCCCTGGACCATCATGGAAATCACAAACACTTTTTTTTAAAAGATGAGAGTTGGACTCTGAAATATGGGCAAGTGGCTAGTAATCTGCTCCCCTTTCAAGCCAAAGGTTTTAAATATTTAGTCATCACATATTAAATATTAAGTTTGGCCATATAGAATATGCTTTAAGAAAAGAGATTGTTTACAGAAACATATTCACTTTCGGGGGCTGGAGAAAACCTTCCTAGCCATTGCCTACCTTTCTGCTTCTTGGTTTTTCTGCTTCTTTGTTGTTACTCTTTACTCAGTCATGTCTGATTCTTTGCAGCCTCGTGGACTGTAGCCCACCAGGCTCCTCTGTCCCTGGGATTTCCCAGGCAAGAATACTGGCATGGATTGCATTCCCTTCTCAAGGGGATCGAACCCACGTTTCCTGCATTGCGGGTGGATTCTTTACCACTGAACCACCTGGCAACTCTTGCTTCCAGCTGTGTATTAATTGGATATAAGTTCAACTGAGGTTACAAAGCTTTCAGATAATAGAAGCTGAAACAAGTTAGTCCTTTTCTTGTTCAACTAACAGTCCAGAGTCATCTGGATGGGCTGGTATCTACTCCCCGTGGTGATGGAGACCCAGGCTCCTTCCAGCTGACTCTGTTACATGGTTGGCCCATCTCCCCTGAGTTCCATCCGGGGGAAGAGGGTCTCTGAACCACACCTGCTGGGGTGGCACCTTCTGGGGTTTACCATGCAATTGGAAAAATAAGTTACCTGCTGCCAATACCCAGCGTGACCCCATGCAGCATTTGGTTTGGAAGTTCTGACTTTCAATTGACAATGATTTCTAGTGAACAGGCCTTGCAAAAATCCTCAGCAAAGAGAGGCAATGTTATCAAGAAGTCCCTTTTTTCTCCATTTTCAGCACTTCGGGGTGGGGGGCACGGTACAGATCAATTCATATTCAACCAGTTATTTTAAGGAATCAAGGTTGGGGGGGATAAGCTGCCTACTGTATAACTGGTTTATTTCAGTTCTGTTTCATATACGGGCGTGGGCTCCACCCAAGCCCCTGTCTGACTAGGGTAACACATCCCTGGTTTGATAGCAGCGATTCTCTCACATTCTACCAAGCATCTCCTGAAGCCCACAAACGTGCCACCACGACAGGGCTGGAGGGCTCACTCCTAACACTCTCTCCTCCACTTGTGTTAGAATGATTTGGACTGCAAGCCACAGAAACCCCACTCAAAGCAAAGTGAATGGATTGACCCAGCCCACAGGGAGAGGACGGTGCTTCTGACTCGAGGCTCACCAGTTCAGCTCCAGCCCATCCCAGTCTCCCTGGCCCCTCACTCCTGCTCCATGGACCACTGCCCCAAACCAGCGGCCTGCCCCAAGCCATGTCCTGGTCTCAGACTCTGCCTTCTGGGGAGTCCCAGCCTGAGACAGAAGGAGCTTGTTACGGTAAGTTTTTTGTGAGTATTTCCAACCTTGGGAAGGGGAGTGGCTGATACATTTAGTCCCATGGGTGTTTATTGACAGGATCTGTCAATGCACAGGGAGGAGGGGATCAGGCAGGTTCCATGGGCTCAGAGACTCTGTCTCACCCCTGCTGAGTTCTCAGTGCCTTGACCGGTTCCTGATATTCAGCAGATGTTCAGGAAAAAGCTGTGGAGGGTGTGAGGGGGTGGGTGGTCCCGCTCTTCTCGGGCAGCATCTTCTGTCCTGCCTCTCTGCCAAGTTTCTGCCTGGGTTGCACCTTTCTCCTGGCCGCTGCACTCCCTGCTTGTGCCTCAGGAGGGTGCCAGAACCTTGGCATCTAGAGAGGAAGGGTGCTCCCCACAGCCCAGGACCCGCACCTGACGGTCCCTGGCTGGGTGTCTCAGGATATGTCGGGAGGAAAAACCTTACCAGCTTCTCCCGCATGAGGCGGGAACTCATCAGCCCCTGGCAGGTGTGGGGATGGCTCTAGGGTGGGGTGTGCTCCCTGGAGCCAGTCTCAGGGAGCAGAGATCCTGAGAGCAGAAAAGGCATCTATCCCAGGATAGATGGGGAGGACCAGAGGTCTGGATCCTGAGTTGGCCCAGTGGGTTCTGACCACCTTCCCTCTGCTAACTGGGGAGGTGGGAGAGAAGACTCTGGGGCTCTATTTGGAGTGCAGGGCAGCGGGCAGGGACCAGGCTGGGTACGAATGATACCTCTGTGTGCCAGTATCATCTCATTTAATCCCCACAGCTTGTCTCCACTTTGCACGTGAAGAAAGGGAGGCACAAAAATTCTAAGGAGTGAGGCCAAGGTCCCTGAAAGTGTGGGGGAGCTATAATGTAAGCCACTTGGCCCCAAGAGTGCACTCTTGCCCTTGAAGCCCAAGAGGAGGAACTATAACCCAAGAGCCACCAGGGCAGGGGACTTGCCTTCTTGATTGCTCAGTTTGTGGAGGCTTGTGCTTTCAAACTATGGTGCTGGAGAAGACTCTTAAGAGTCCGTTGGACAGCAAGGAAATCAAGCCAGTCCATCCTAAAGGAAATCAACTCTGGATATTCACTGGAAGGACTGACGCTGATGCTGAAGCTCCAATATTTTGGTCATCTGATGCGAAGAGCCAACTCACTGGAAAAGATCCTGATGCTGGGAAAGAGGGGAGAAGGATAAGGGGGAAACAGAGGATGAGATGGTTCAATGGCATCACCGACTCAATGGACATGAATTTGAGCTAACTCTGGGAGACAGTGAAGGACAGGGAAGCCTGGCGTGCTGCAGTTTATGGGGTTGCAGAGTCACAACTTAGAGACTGAACAACTCCTCAGCTCTGGACCCTAACTGTGTCTTCCCAGGGTTTTAGTAAAGCAGGCGGGGTGCAGGCTGGTCCCTGAGAGCCGGGCAATGGTGAGGTGTTGTCTGTCTGGTGGCAGGGCTATTATTTTTAAATTAATTTTTTTTTCAAATTTATTTTGAGCTCCACTGGGTCTTTGATGCCGCACATTCTCTAGTTGTGGTGAACACGCTTCTCATTATGGTGGCTCCACTTGCCTCAGAGCACGGGCACTCAGGCTTCAGTACTGGGGCACAGGCTTCAGTATTGGGGCACACAGGCTTCAGTATTGGGGCACACAGGCTTCAGTATTGGGGCACAGGCTTCAGTATTGGGGCACACAGGCTTCAGTATTGGGGCACACAGGCTTCAGTATTGGGGCACAGGCTTCAGTATTGGGGCACACAGGCTTCAGTATTGGGGCACACAGGCTTCAGTATTGGGGCACACAGGCTTCAGTGTTGGGGCACAGGCTTCAGTATTGTGGCACAGGCTTCAGTGTTGGGGCATGGGCTTCAGTATTGGGGCACTCAGGCTTCAGTATTGGGACACACAGGCTTCAGTATTGGGGCACACAGGCTTCAGTATTGGGGCACAGGCTTCAGTGTTGGGGCACACAGACTTCAGTGTTGGGGCACACAGGCTTCAGTGTTGGGGCACACAGGCTTCAGTGTTGGGGCACAGGCTTCAGTGTTGGGGGACAGGCTTCAGTGTTGGGGCACAGGCTTCAGTGTTGGGGCACTCAGGCCTTAGTTTCCCCCAGGTATGTAGGATCTTCCTGGACCAGGAAGCGGACCTGTGCCCCCAGCACTGGCAGGCCAATTCTTGGCCCCTGGACCACCAGAGAAGCCCCTGTACTATTATTGTTTTATTTATCTGTTAACTGCACCACTTGGCATGCAGGAGCTCAGGTCCCCCACCAGGGATCGAACCTGTGCCCTCTGCAGTGGAAGCACAGACCCCTAACCACTGGCCCTCCAGGGCTGTCCCAGGACTATCGCTGCTACCTTCTCAAGGCCTGTGCGGGGGCCACCGCGCCTGCGGCCTTCACCTGTCCTCGAGCGCAGTGGACGCCCGCATCCTGGCGCTAAGAGGACACACACCCGGGAAGAGCCTTGCTGTCACCAGCTGGCCCTGCTCCAGCACGGCCGGAGATGGAAGGCCTTCTGGGGTTTCCGGTTGCTCCGGGAGGTTTGAGGGGATTACTCTGAACGGTAAACCACTACGCGAGCTCACCTGGTTATCAGGGTGTGGTGGGACACCACAAACGGTGTGAGCAGGGCCCCAGAGCCCCAGGAATCCAGCCCCAGTCCCTCTCAGCCCTCTGGGGAGCGGTGGGGTGACGTTGTCTTCTCTTCGTGCCCCTGGCTTGGCCTCTGAGGCCTGACTGAGCCCGAGCCCTTTGTCTCTCTTCCCATGGCAGGTCGGCGGGCATAGAGCGGCACTGGATCAGCCCAGGGCCGTGGGCTTTCCCTGGCATCAGCCTGCTCTTGGGGACCGGCTCTCCCGGGGAGGTGGAGCTCCCAAGATGGGCTGCTGTCAGCCTCTTTCAGCGAGGCCCACGGCTGGGCCCCCAGAGGCCAGGCAGTCACAGTGACCGGCCCGTGTTTGGCCAGGCCCCTCAGCAGGCTGCTGAACCCACCACGGGAGGGGCCCAGAGCAATTTGAGGGGGAGCCTCCCCATTCTGGGCCTCCTCCTCCCAGGGCCTGGCTCACAGAGGTGTCAGCCCAGGCTGCTGGGTGCTGTTGGGTTTGGGGGAGCAGAGAGGGGCTCCAGGTCCCTGGTCTACTTCCTTGCTCCACACTCTGATTTGGCTGCAGTGAAACTTCACACGGATTGCTAAGAAAGGCATGGAAGCTAGATTTTTCGAGGCCTTCACATCTAAAATGTCTGTCTTTCCATTTGACCCATCATTTGGCTGCGTGGACATTCGTGGCTGGAAATCATCCCACCTCAACCTGGAGGTCCTCTTACCTCTACCCTGGGTTGTTGGAGTAAGGAGGTGGGAGGGGATGGTGGGGGGG